>CABHPP010098392.1:0-11476 GCA_902168425.1 Peromyscus attwateri | reverse complement strand
TTTGGTTTTTTGAGACAGGGTTTCTATGTGTAACAGCTCTGGCTGTCCTCGAACTCATAGAGATCCACCTGCCTCTGCCTCCCGAGTGCTGGGATTAACTGTGAGCCACTACACCCAGCTGTGAGAACCTGACTTCTAAGTTTGAGTTTTAAACCTGAACGCTAATTTAGAGCTGTTGTCTCTGCTGTAAGAAAGAGGCACCTGGTGGGTCACCTCAGCACAGAGCAAATCCTCGGGGGAGGGGCCTCCTTGAAGCCCCCTCTGAGGGTGTGGATTCTGTCTGAGTCTCTGGGAATGGAGAGAGCCACCTCTGTAGACTGAGATTCCTGGAGTGCCCTGCACCCTTTCCTTCCTCCCAGGAAGCTCTGAGGGGTGCCCTTGTCTTAGAAGGTGGGTCATTCCAGACCTTAGGGCTTGGGGGATCCTGAGGGATCATGGGAGTAGACTTCCAGGGCAGGCATAATGTCGGCATTTCCCCAGGACTTGGTACTTCCACTGCCCTGCGACAGAGAGCTACTAGACAGAGAGCTGGGGACATGAGATGACCTCTTCAGCGACGGCTGCACCTCCTACATGCTGGAGCTGGCACTTCATCCTGGGTCGATGGGGTGAATGATAAGGCATGCCACCCCGGCTGCCCTGGCTTCCCTTTGTTATCGGAACACTTCCAAGCACTTTGAGTTTTGAAGCAACGTCCTCAGGGCTTGGTTTGAGGTTGGGCCATGATTGGAGTCCTTTCTCCTGAGTAGCCTTGGCTGAGGGGAGGAGATGTGGAGAAAGTCCTGCCTGGCATGTTGTGTAATTGTGTATGTGCTGAGCACTGTGGGAGCCTGGGGGAACTGGTCAGGCGAGACTTCACAAACACAAGCTGGCATTTGAGTGACATTTTAGGGTACAGTGGTATGGGCAGTGAACATTCTAGAGGTGTCTAAAATAGCTGGTTAAAAAAAGGTCGTGTGTGTGTGTGTGTGTGTGTGTGTGTGTGTGTGTGTGTGTGTGTTGGGGTGTGGAGCTCTGAAGAATGGCAAGAGGTTGGCGTGTCTTACCTGAAGAGACGGTAGAAAAAACAGCAGGGGCTGAGCTGGGAAGAGTGGTTCAGGTGTGGGCTTGGGTGCTTCATCAGAGGCAGAGCCGTTCATGGATTGTGACCCTTAAGGCAGGCCTGTGGTGATATTTTGTTTGCGATCTAACAAATAAAGTTTGCCTGAAGATCAGTGTGGAGCTAAGCCACTAATTAGCCATAGAGGCCAGGCAGTGGTGGCACACACCTTTAATCCCAGCACTTGGGAGGCAGAGATCCATCTGGATCTCTATGAGTTCAAGGCCACCCTGGTCTACATGAGATTAATCCAGTCTCAAAGAGAAACAGAGGATGGTGATGGTTCACCCCTTTAATCCCAGCACTAGGAAGGTGGAGACAGGAAGGGATATGGCTGAGCAGAGAGAGGAATATAAGGCAGGAGAAGACAGGAACTCATTGCATTCAGTCTATTCAGGATTCTGGAGACAGGATCTTGCCCCCTTTTCAGCCTGAGGATTCCTAGAAGTAAGAAGTCTCTCTGGTGGCTGCTGCTCTGCTTCTCTGATCTTTCAGCTTTCACCCTCAATATCTGACTCCGGGGTTTTATTGTTAAGATTAATTAGGATTCATGCTACATAGGCCTTCATGTGCTTCTCTCTCAAGTCTACATGGAAGGTGCCATGTGTGCTTGCCTCACCTTGTCCAGGCACTCAGGGCTGCTGTGACCATGCCCTGGCATTGCCTGTGTGGCTAAAGATGGCTAGCACCTGCACCTGGGGCAGATGGCAGGGATACAGCTCGAGAGTCTGGTCCATGGCCCACATGGGGAGCCTCCTCTACCCATCTCCTGGTGTGATGTCATGGGAAATCCCAAGTTTCACATGCATGCTTCCAGAGATGGGCAGCGGTGGCAAAAGGATCTCATGTTAGCTGCTGCGGCTTCTCAGACGGGTCTGCAGCCACCTGCTTAGTCACATGACCGTGACTAACAAGGTCATCTGTGCTCCTGGGAATCTCAGCTTCTTCACCTATGAAGCCGAGCAAATAGAACCTTGTCATCACTTTCCAGGTGGGACAGTCTGCAAATAGCTGGCTGTGGGTTTGAGTGTTGGCAACATTCCTGTGGATTCTGTGTCCCTTCATGCATGTGTAGTGTGTGTGTGTGTGTGTGTGTGTATGTGTGTGTGTGTGTGTGTATGTGTGTGTGTGTGTGTGTGTGTGTGTGTGTGTGTGTGAAATGTGTATGGAGGCTGGAGAACAACCCTGGGTGTCATTCCTTGGACACCTTGTTTGTTGAGGCAGTCTCTCACTGGCCTAGACATCGCCAAGCAGGCTGGGCTGCTGGCCAGCAAGCCCCAGGGACCCACCTGTCCCTGCCTCCCCAGAGCTGGGATGGCAAGTGTGCACCACCACACCCCAACTTTTTTATGTGGTTCCTGTCGATTGACCTGGGGTTTCCTCATGCATGTATGGCAAGCAGTTTGCTGACTGAGCCATCCCCCAGTCTCAATCCTGGGATTCTTGGTAGTTCTTTATGCTACATTTACCCACCCTCAGGCCTTGGTGTGTCTTCTCCAGCCAGCCAGCACACTCATGCCCATTCTCATAGGAATTCCGCAGAGCCTGAGGCCAAGAAGAGATCCCTGGCTGCCTACACATGACCTTCCTGTTTAATTTTCTGTGTTTTGAAGGCAATGGAAACCTTGCTTATGTCTAGATGGTTGGCCACATTACAAAAAGATCAAATACCCTGATGTTTGAGAATGCATTTTGGCCCAGTCCTGGAAGGACAGGTCAAGTCCCGGTGGCTGAGCAGCTGACAGCTCACAAGTGACATGCTATTCTTAGAAGGGATCTCTACTCTCCACCCACCCCGGCTCTGTTCTCTTCCCCACTGTCAAACAACATGGAGACACCAGAGGATGGCAGCCTGTCATGTGGGTGTTCCTGGGGGAAGGTGTCGGTCCCCTGCCCACTCTCCCGCAGACAGGTTTTTTTTTGGAGCAGCTGTGCAGGGCTGGTTTGGTCAGAGCTGGCTTAGCCAAAAGATGCCACTGACTGGCAGCAGCCGTCTTGACCCCAGGTCCCCTCCTCATACGGTGGTCATGCTGTAGCTGGGAGGAATCTCCCGAGTGGCAGTGGACTTCTCACCTCCTGGTGAGGAGAGGGAGTCACTCACTGTGGGCCTGTGTGGACAGTGTTTCCCTGGGAGCTGAGCAGGAAGGGGAGGTCCCTGTCTTGAGGACACTGGGCTGTCACTTTCTGAGGGTGGTTATGGCTTCTGTTCTCCAGACCTTTCTTTGGGACACAGCAGGTCTGGTCTAGGCTTTGCTAGTTGAGATGCCGAATATGCTGGGCATGCCCCTTCTCATGTTAGGCAGAGAAGCCCCTGCGCCCAGACGCAGACATTCCCCCTCCACAGGGCACCATCAAATCCCTGTTGCCTTACTTTCCAATCATTAATTCTTCTCTGAGCACTTTGAGAAACCATGCTGGCTTCCTGCATGGGAATGTTCTGCACTGAGATTTACAGACTGAACTGAGCGAGGCCGTGCAGGCTGTGGGGAATCTTGGGTGGGCGTGGACAGCCAGGCCCACACTGAGAGGGACAGTTCACAGATGTGTCTTCCCAAGTGATTTAGTACACTTTGAGGGTGCTGTAGGGCCACCTCATCAGGAACAGAGGAGCAGGATTTGGCTTAGCCTGAGCTGTGCAGGACCTGCCTCCCCACCATGTCACTGCCTTCTTCCATCTTGCCTTGGCTGCTCCAGGGGGAGGAGGGGAGGCCCAGCCTAGCTGGTGTTCTCATGTGGCCTCCCCTCCTAGTCACTCGTGCCAATCAATCATTTCTTCTGAGCGTGTGGTCAGGGCTTGGCTGTTCCCCTTTAATTGGGCTCCCCTGTTTTAGCAGATACCCCCCTCAGCATCTCCACTTCCCTACATGGCAGGTGGTTTCATATTCCAGAGTGTCCCCTCCCCTTTCCACCTGGAGTGCATCAGAAGGTGACTGGGCCCCATCTTCACCTTTATCCAGGTTCCCACATTCCTTGACTGTCCACTCAGAGTGTTTGCTAACCTTCTGATTGGTTTTTCCCAGCTGAAGACTGATTGTTAGTGCAAAAACCAGAGTTCATTGCCCTCCCTATCCACATGGAGAGAAGCTGGTTCCGGGTTGACAAGACCCCTGCTACTCCCAGGGCAGTTTACTGGTGTAGGCTCCCGCTAACAGGGCTGAGCTCATGGCTGATGCCAGAATTCCATCATTATCTGTCCTTGTGAGTAAGCGCGGGGTAGAAGAGTCTGCAGGGTACTATGGTCTGTGTCCTCATTCCATGTGTCACACGGCTGAACTACCTTTTAATTAAAAAGACTGCTTGGGTGGAATGTGGTTATATTTTGTTGGTGCTCTAACAAATGGAGCTAGCTACTAGAGCCAGGCTGTGGTGGCTCACACCTTTGATCCCAGCACTTGGGATCTCATGCCTTCAATCCCAGCACTAGGGAGGAGGAGACAGGAAGTGATATGGCTGGGCTGAGAGAAGTGATAAGGCAGGGTGGATACAGGAGCTCGGGCCCCTTTCAGCCTGAGGATTCCTAGAGGTGAGAGGTCTTTCTAGTGGCTGGCTGTTGTCTTTTTAAAAAATTGTTGATGCCTTTTAAACCACTGCTGTCCGAACCAGCAACTGCAGCTCTGTTGCTACCAGCAGCGGTTTGGCTGGCCGTAGCTGAAGGGAATTCTGTTTCCTCAGGCACCGACTCTATCAAAGCTACGAAGGGAACTTAACTAAACCTCTCTCCATCTAAAGAACTCAAGATTCAAAGGTTAAGGTGGAATTCTGCTCTTCAGAGAGGCTGAATAGCAAGTAGCTCACCTCCTCTCCTTGCTCTCGTCCTCCAAAAAGCCCGCATGCGTCTCCTCGACCTCCTTATCAACCTTTCTCCACCAGGCTCCTCCCTACCACTTCCTGTCAGCCAGTTGCTGATGCAGCCTCCTGGCCTCAGGTGAATTTTATTTAATCAAGCACATCTTTGCATCGTTAAACATATGTTCCAGAGCATAAACAAAAGTAATACACCTTAAAATAATATTCTACAACAGCTAGCTACTCTGCTTCTCTGATCTTTCAGCTTTCACCCCGATATCTGACTCCGGGTTTTTATTATTAAGACCAATTAGCATTTGTGCTCCAGGTGGGCTGTGTGTGGGAGGTTTGCCATCAATTGACTGTATTTAGAATCACCGTGGAAACACACCTCCAGGTGTGTCTGTGAGTTGGTTTCCAGAGAGGTCTCACTGAAGTGTAAAGACCAGCCCTGGATGTGGGCAGCACCAGTCCATCCACTGGACTCCTGTGCTGAGAGGAAGGCAGAACGCCAGCCTCGCTCCAGTGTCCTTCATCTCTGCTTCCTGACGGGGCCGCAGTGCCAACGGCCACTTTGTGCTCTTGTCACTGGGCCCTGCCTGCCACAGTGGACTGTGTCCCCTCGAACTGTGACCAACGTCAGCCCTTCCTCCTTAGTGTGGCTCTTATCAGGGGTTTGGTCAGAGCAGCAGGAAAACTACCCACCACACCATTCCAGGCTTTGCCACACTCCCACCTGAGCACAGTGGACCTGGAGCTGTGGGGTTCATGGGCAAATCGAGGACCTGTGTGTGAAAGATTGCCATCGCATAGCCAGATGAGTTGTGTGCCACAGTACTCAGAAGACAGAACCTACTCACAGAGTGATATCTGACAAGGCACTGTGAATATAGGGAGGAGTTATGTTCGAGCTGTGCCTGGGAGGATGGTGGACACAGGAGGGAGCACCGCTGTGGTGAGGCCAGCACCGCTGTGGTGAGGCCAGCACTGATGGTTGTGCTCTCCTGTGTCCTCTATGCCTCTGGTATTCAAAACATGGCTGGCTGGCTGGGTGGATGCGTCGATGGAAGGAATAATGGATGGGTGGACAGATGGAAGGATGGATTGATGGATAGAATGAAGGAATAATGGATGGATAGATAGATGTATGTATAGATGGATGGATGGAAGAATGGAAGGAAGGAAGGATAGATGGATAGAATGAAGGATAGAGGGAAGGAAGAACGAATGGATGGATGATGAATGGAAGAAAAAAAGATGGATGGAAGAGTAGAAGGAAGAGAGGATGGATGGAAGAATGGAAGGAAGGAAGAATGGATGGATGGATGGATGGATGACTAGATGGAGTGGATAGATGGATCAATAAGTTAAATATAGGCTAGATTCTAGGTGAGGGGAGAGCACATATGGTTAGTGAAGCAGGAAGCGATTGGGTACTTTGGTTAAATGGTGACTGGGTTGGCTCCAGAGCGAATGCTTGAGAGAAGACAGCAAAAACAACAACAATAATAATAACAACAACAATGGATGTAAGACTTGGAAGGTGAAAGCTTGAAAATGTCGGTTCACTTCTCAGACAGTAGGCACTCAACAGTAGGTGCTACTATGGAAAGGTGTCAACACACAGAGTTCTAAGGTTAAAATACTAGTCTCTGCTAGGTGGGGTGGTGTACGCCTTTAATCCCAGCACTCAGGAGGCAGAGGCAGGCAGATTTCTGTGAATTTGAGGCCACCCTGGTCTACAGAGCAAGTTCCAGGACAACCACAGCTACACTGTTTCAAAACAACAAAAAAAAAGCAAACAAAACAAAATTATAAGTCTTTGTTTACTCATAATAATTATGCATGTTTATGGGTACAGTGCTACAGTTTAGTACATGCATATAGTTTATAGTATCCAGTCACACTATTGATTCATCTGTTACTTTAAACATGCACCTTTTATTTCATGGTGTTGGGATCCTTCAAAATCCTCTCTACTTGTTATTTTGAAATCTACACTTAGTGGTTGTCAATCAGTCACTATATGTACTGGCTAGTTTTATGTCAACTTGACACAAGCTGAAGTCATCTGAGAGAAGGGAACCTCAATTAAGAAAATGCCTCTATAAGATTGGGTTGTAGACAGGTCTATAGAGCATTTTCTTTAGTGATTGGTGGGTGGGGTCATCCCTGGGCTGGTGGTCTTGGGTTCTACAAGAAAGCAGGCTGAGAAAGCCATGGGAGGCAAGCCAATAAGCAGCTCTCCTCCATGGCCTCCGAATCAGCACCTGCCTCCAGGTTCCTGCCCTGACTGCTTTTGATAATGAACTGTTATATGGAACTGTGAGAGATATAAACCCTTCTCCCCAAGTTGTGTTTGGTCATGGTGTTTCATCACAGCAACAGTAACCCTGACCAAGACACCATGCTGGGATGTGCAATGTTCTAAGCTATGCTCAGTATCTACCTGCACCCTTTACCCATTAGACATCTCCCCCTCAACAATTCTAAGTCTTGAGAGTAGATTTCAAATTAGAAAAGATCCCTGATATGCCCTTGCCTGGATTTTGCCTGTTGCAGGCGGGTGACAAGAGTCGAGTGATAGTGTCTTAGCTCTCTAAGGCCACACTTACGCCTCTATCTTCTTCTCTCTAGACGTGTGCAACAGCACCAACCTTCCAGAAGTTGAGATCATTAGCCTGCTGGAGGAGCAGCTGCCCCATTACAAGCTAAGAGCTGACACCATCTACGGTTACGACCACGATGACTGGCTGCATACACCTCTCATTTCCCCAGATGCCAACATCGACCTCACAACCGAGCAGATTGAAGAGACGCTGAAATACTTCCGTAAGTAGCTGGCCCCTTCTGTGGGCGCAGCAGTGTGATGACCAGTCCTTCCTTGCTAGGGCCCCAGGGCAGGTCTGCCATGAGTCACCGTGGCATCTGTAGAAGGGTGGCCAAGGGGGATGTGGCCTTAGGATTGGGTTAGCCATGTTAGGAGGGGTCTTCTTGATCTGGATGAGTAGAGGGGAACCACGCAGAATAACTTAAAACTATTCTCATCTCCCTTTTTTTTAAAAAAAATAATTATTTGTTATATTTATTGTGCATTATTTTATGTGTGTGTGTTTCTGCCTGTCAGTGTGTGCATCATGTTGCATGCAGTGCCTGAGAAGGCCAGAAGAGGGCGTTGGATGCTCTAGTACTGGAGTTACAGATGGTTGTGAACCACCCTGTGGGTGCTGGGAATTGACCCTGCATCCTCTGTAAGAGCAACTAATGCTCTTAACAGCTGAGTCATCTCTCCAGCCCCATCATTTCCCCTTTTTAACTCCATGGAGAGTGAGTCTGTCTGTATTTAAAAGCAAAAGTCACAGGAAATCTAGGCAGCTTCCTCCCATATAGACATAGCAAGACACGGACCAAGGTTGACTGGCTAAGCTGGAATTCCAGGAGTCAAACCATTGTAGCATAAAGTTATGCCACTGGGTGGCAGAGCTGCTATTTAAGGAGGACTCAGAGATGTAGGAAGGAGGGAGGGAGGGAGGTAGGGGGAGAGAGAACGAGAACGCAGTGTGATGACCTGGTGCTGCCGACAGAGGATCGTGATTTTAAAAGTTAATATTTAATGTTACTAATGCTTATTCAAGTGACAGCTGCTTTTCATTCCTTCTTCCTCTCCCCTTCTCTCTTCTTCTTTTTTATTCTTTTAATGCTGGCATTTGAACCAAGGGTCTTGTACATGCTAGGCACTAAGCAAGTACTCTACCAGTTCTCAGTGCATCCAGACTTTAAAGGGATGCCTTTTATAGTAATTCTTTTTTTTTTTTTGTTTTTTTGGACAGAGTCTCACTAGGTAGCCCAAGATGGCCTATGTAGTCTAGGCTGGCCTCAAACTGTGGTGATCCTCCTGCCTCAGCCTCCAAATGCGGAGAGCATAGGAGAGCACTACCACACCAAGCAATGAACGCTGCTTCGTTTTCTCCACAGAGAGATGACTCCAGAGCCTCCGACATGTGGGGCGAGTGCTCTGCCATCGAGCTGGCCTCCATTCCTGTAGTTCTGTTCTTTAGAAAGTCACATGTTCTGGGTCTGGAGAGAGGGCTGCTCTTCTAGGATCCCGAGCTCAGTTCCCAGCACCCGTGTTGGGCAGCTCACATCCATCTGTAACTCCAGCTTCAGGAAACCTGATGCTCTCTTCCGGCGTATGTGAGCACTGCACTCATCCATATGCCTACACACAGATATACACATATACACATAATTTAAAAAATCTGAAGATGAAATTAATAGCTCCTTTGTCATTTACATATCTGTTTATTTCTCATTATTATACCCCGCATGTCATCATGCTACCCTCTTTTAAAGACAATCCCGCTTCTCTGGTGGTAATGTCACTGAGAACCAGCTTGTGGTACATCATTGAGCTTTCTGCAGTTTTCACTAGCCTAGACCAGTCGCTCCAATTTCCAAGATCATTTATAATAAACACATTAGCACTGAAGGCCTCTGCTTTAGGGTGTGTTCAGGACTGTTCTCAGGTTCTCCCCATTAAATACCGATAAGAAAGGAATTTTGTTTGGATTGACCTGTGAGTTTATCCTTGATGCAATCCACACAGTATCTTTTTGAGCACTGCTGATAACCAGTGTCAATAAAAACAAAAAATAGAATAATCCCATGCCTAGAGTGTCTCATGCGCCTCAGAGTGGGTCAGAGTTCTTCGTGAGTCAGTTTTGTTTAGCCAGGGCATCCGCACCAGCAAGGGATGTGGGATTGTGCGTGGGAAGCCAAGTCACCTCTCTTGTAGGTTTTGTGTGTTTTTTTTCTACTGTGGAAGTCCACAGTAGAATTATTTTTGAGAAAGTCTGTTGTGTCCCTTGCTCTTCTGTCAGAGCCTCACTGTTGTCTCTGCCACGGGAGACTCCTGTTCCTCTTCACACAGCGATTGGCCATGGACATGTACAGTGTAATTAGAGCACCATTCATGGATGCACACGACCATTTTACAGGACTGTCACAGAATTGATCCATTGCAGGCAGGTGAGGCTGTTTTGCTCTAGCACCAGCCCACAGTTCCTAAGGTCTTTTTTATCAGGAGACGCAAACAGGGATGCCTCTCTCATTTATTTTCAGTTATGTGTGTAAGAAACCCTGTTAGGATCACCAGTGGTTCTGCAGCATATAACACAACTGGAGAGGCCAGAATGAGCACGGAGCAGGTCTTACAAGTGCTTACGGCTGAGTGTGGCAAAGTCTCGTTGATTTATTCTTCCTGTGGATTCTGTGCTCAGAGCCAAGTGGCTGGTTAGCTGTCTTGATCTATCTGGAGAGATGGCTTAGCAGTTAAGAGCACTTACTTCTCTTGCAGGGGACCTGAGTCCAGCACCCACATCAGGCAACTCACAGCTGCTCCACAGGATTGGGTGCCCTCTTCTGGACTCTGCAGGCATTGCACTCACAAATGTGCACACCCATAAATACACAAACACATATAATTATTTAATTATATAATTAAAAATAAAATAAATACTTTTTTTGCATTGACTTTGAAATGCAGGACTTAAACTGAAGTCCTAGGACCCCCAAATGGTCTGTGAAGACAATTTAGAGTTTTGTGAATTTAGTTATTTCCATTAACTTCAGACTGAAATGTAACATTATCCTCCATAGTCAGACTGGCAGACAAGGCTGGGTGTGAACAGCAGAATATGCAACTTTGTTACCAGTGGAGGTCAGAGCCGCTTGTTTGCTGAGCAGTAGACTCTGAAATATGCCTCTCTTCCCCATCACTGGGTTGAAGATGCTGGGTATTGTTTCCAGTGCAGTGGACCTCCTTACTTAATGTGTTTATTAGGTAGCTCTTATGTTATGGCTTTGACTCTCCTTGGGTTTTAGTAACTACACAGACACAGCTGTTTCTCTTTGTACAGACATATGTGCAGGTGGTGTGTAGAAGGCACAAGTTAGGGGCCCTACTCTGTCTGGTGTCCTGGTTTTTTATTTGTTTGTCTGTTTATTCTCAAGAAAGAGTTTTACTATGAAGCACTGGCTGGCCCAGAACTCAAAGAGATCAACTTGTCTCTGCCCCCTGAGTGCTGGGGTTAAAGGCGTGTGCCACCATGCCTGGCCTTACTTTTTTTTCTTTTTTTGTGGTATCCGTATGTTCATATGCATATATGCATACATGTATGTGCATGTAGGGGCCAGAGGTTGTCGTTATCTTCGTCTATCCATCTCTAACATATGTTTGTTTGGGTCTCACTGTGTGTGGTGGTTTGAATGAAAATGGCCCCCATAGGCCCATAGGGAGTGGCACCATTAGGATGAGTGGCCATGTTGGTGTAACTGTGGCTTTGTTAGAGGAAGTGTGTCACTGGGGGTGGGCTCTGAGGTCTCAGAAGCTTCCAGCTGTGATGATAATGGACTAAACCTCTGAACTGTAAGCCAGCCCCAATTAAATGTTTTCCTTTATAAGAGTTGTTGTGGTCATGGTGTCTCTTCACAGCAACAGAACCCTAAGTCAGACACTATGTGTCCCTTGCTGGCCTGGAACTCACAGAGATTACCTGCCTTTGCCTCCAAAGTGCTAGGATTAAAGGTGTG
>CABHPP010098391.1:12949-38757 GCA_902168425.1 Peromyscus attwateri | reverse complement strand
GGGGGTGCTGGACTTGGGGGCAGGGCTTGGAGACTGCAGGGGATCTTGGAGAAGGGGACCCTTCCCGGTAGGGGTGGGGGTAGAAGGGAACCTGCCCGCTGGCCAGAACTTGGGGCCAAGGTGCGCAGGTCTTGCCAGGGTGGGCTGGCGCCCAGGGACCTAGAATTGTTTAATGTATTAAGATTTTAATTTAAAATTCTTTTAGAATGTTACTAATGAATTTTATCTGGAGAGATAATATTTTAAATATTAGTGGTTTGTAGAATAAGAAATATTTCAATTATAGTTTCCTCAAATATATTTCCTATTCAACTTTTTTGGAACATTTCCTACTCAATGGTTCTTGGAATCTCTTTCAAGCAGTGTTATTTGATACTATCTGTTTGAAATATGAGTTAATCCTCGCCTCTATGAAAAAAAAGACTTATTGCACGACTTGTTATAGTTAACATTTGCTGATTCTAGTAGAAAAGCATTGTGGTATTGGAAAATAGTAATTGTCTAACAATATATAAAGGTAAGTGTAATAATTCAATATAGTGAGATTAAAACGGGCACAAATTCAGCTGATAATATAAATAAAAATATGAGAAGCAAAACTGACAACAGATAGGACAAAAATAGGTAAATCTATATTAGTGAGAAATTTTAAGGACCTTTAGCTGTATGATGTAACTATGATCAAAAAGAAAAATAAGAAATATGCTAGTAGACAAATCAGTGAGATTTCATAATTATACATAGAACTTATAGGTACATACTGTTTCCAAAAATAGAAAAACACACACATTCTTCTCTTGATCCCACGAAGAATTTTCAGGATATTATGTATTAATTCTTATTAAATATCAAGGATGAAAACAACAAAAAACTGGTTTATACAAAAATGAAAATCGAAGGCATTAACGAACTATAAGGTCAATTAACAACAACAAAACTCTGTCTCTCTCAGATACACACAAACAAATAAATAAATGAATTAAATAAATAAATAATTGTTTAATTCCTTTTGTGTCAGTTAGTTATTCCTAGGCATGAGACCTGCCCTGGATGTGATTGATACAGCCAGTGTCACTATATTGGAGAAATTTGATTTTAATTTTTCCAGTGGGTATCAATTGCAAATGTCTTCAAGGTTAGGGGTGAGACACTCTGTCTACATCCCAAACTCAGAGTCATGGCCATATCTCACATGATTATGTACAGCTTTTGTGAATGCTGTCACAGTCTCTCTGAGTTCATATGTGTATTAGTACTGTTATTTATGAAAGAAGCTGATTGCTTGAAGCCGTATGTCTCCTGTGGCTCTTAAAATCTTTTTGCCTCTTTTTTCACATGGATCTTGAATTCTTAAATGGAAGTTTTGATGAAGACATCTCATTTAGGATTAACTGCCCCAAAGTTTCTTACTTCCTTCACAATTGTCAAATTGGGGCTTTCTGTGCCAGTTCCCATATAATTCAAAAGGGATAGTCTCTGATATGGGATGAGGGAGTCACGGATCAATAGGTATAGCAATATGACAGGAAGAGTCACTTTAGTGCTATGTTCTCGTACCAGAATAATAGTATTAGATTTCCCCTAATGTTCATGACCTGTCTAGTCTCACATATTTGTTCACATCAGCAGTGTTAGATAATGGTTTAGTCTCATGGAAAAGGCCCTAAATCCAACTAAAAAGTTGTTGGTTACTCTCATAACATTTGTGCCGCTATTGAAATAGTATATCCAGCAGATAAGTAGCTGTTTTGGTTTAAAGTTTGTAAATAGATGATGTAGATAATTGTATTTCTCCTACCATAGTGTACAGAGCACCTTTTGATCCCATGCCCAATAATCAGTAGGAGTGAGGCTTCCAATTTGTTGAGTGACTTTTCTGTGTCTGATGACAGAAATAAGTTTTATCTTCAGCAACAGAGCTTTACTGTTATGTTGTGGAGAGAAACCAAAAACCTTGCCAGTAGCCTATGATACTTGGTGGATGGGTTGCATTAGCCCATTTTTCAATGAGATGTAGCCTGTTCCTGGAGTGTGTGACTTTACTTCATTGCACAAGATGTCCAGTTGGGGTTCAGGTCAATAGAAATTATTTATTTGCCAGTTGGCGACAACTATTATAGTTCAGGACCTGAATTCAGTCCAGAGCCTTTCTCAGGGTGGGCTTTTAGACACAAAAATACACAGCCTAGGTTGACACACCTCATCTAGCAGGAATAGTTAGCCAGAAGCAGAACTACAGATGCTAAAAAGCAAGGTTAGTACATTTTGAGACTTTCTAGGACTGTGAACTTTTTTTTTTTTTTCAGTTTCTTGAGACAGGGTTTCTCTATGTATCCACCATAGCTGTCCTGGAACTACCCTGTAGACCAGCTGGCCTCGAACTCGTGGAGATCCACCTACCTCTGCCTCCTGAGAGCTGGGATTACAAGCATAGGCCACCACCGCCCAACTGTGAATTTTGATCAGTTGGATCTTTGGTCTTTTTTGGCAGGTGTTCTGCTTACATGCTGGTTTCAAGGCCTAAAGGGTGCCTCCATCATGGATTAAGTTGTGTTAAGGTCTGGGGACCTGTTACATTGCTAATTTTCAAGATTAAAACTGAATTTAAGAGAAATGGAATGGAGTTATATTACAACGACAAATTACTTTCACTTTCCCAAATGCTGTCATCTCCATGATCAACTTGTTTTTTGAATTTGCATTCTTTGGATGTTTGTAGAAATTCTCTTAATCTCCATAAATCCAAAAAGCTGCATTTCTGAATTTTGTTAAGCTTTCATTGTTTTTTATAAAGTTGTGGTACTTGGGAGGTGTCTGCTATTAGCTTTAAGCAACCCAGTTTTACTTTTATAGACATCAGAAACTTTCTGAAACACCATTGTGAATTCACAGTTTGTAAGTACTGTGACTGGATTCTGTAACACATTGAGTTTGCCTTCAACATTTCAAGAGATTATATTAAAGTGAAGAACTTCATCCAAGTGTGATAGCACATGCTTATATTCATAGGCATGTACTTTGGGGGGAGAGGAATAAAGATCTGAAATAAAGGTCCATCCAAGATTGCATATAGAGATTGATTTTCAAAAGAATTGAGATCATGTAATACAGTTCAATGACAGGTTGTTTTCCTAGTTGATCTAGTCTCTGAGTTTGGTATAAATATTAAATAATTAAAATTAGGTAAGTAGTAATTTCATATGATACTGTTTATTAATATTATGCAAATATCTTTAGCAATATGTATGTTAATGATGTTGTCTCTTGAATAGCTAAATTTTTAGTTAATTGTTATTATAATTTTGTATGTTATAGGCAAGATATCAAACCCTGAACTGTATTCAATGATTAAAGATTATTCTTTAGAAATATGATGGCATTTAGTACCTGTAAAATCTCCTCAAAATGAATATTATTTACCATACAGAAAACTAATGCAAAAACTTGTATGTCTTTCTAGTCATGTACTTTTGTGTATAATTTTACAAGCTTGGGTTCAGTTTAGGAGAGTTATATAAATAAAATGGTAATTAAAATCACTTTGAGTCATAATTGTACATGATAGGAAGCTTAAGTTATCTAAAAAATTTTCAGAATACATGTTAAAGAGAAATTAATCATGACAAAAATTTGAAAACATGCAAACATCTTATGACATATTGGAAGGTAAATGACCATGTCCATGGTCACTGAAACACAGTGAAGAATACAGTGGTTGATTAACAATTATATTTTTCTTACTGGTGAGTCTATTGAGAAATTGCTTTCTTACAAGAAAAACTCTGTTTTCAGACTTGTTTGGTGTTATAGTTTCATTAGAAAGGAGTTGTTCCCAATTTGTTCTTTCCTGCCCAGGTATGACCTTTGCTGATACAGTTTGGAAACCTAATTCCAGTAAAGAAAGGATGAGTCAAGGGTCAAATATGAGAAGCATGGTAATATTCCCTGTACAGCTGTTACAATTCATGTCAAGGAGAGAGAATAAAGGTCAGGGCATAGGTGGGCTCAGGAATGTTAATGGATAGGCTATGTTTAGCCATCTAGATTCTTAGTGATTTTTAGTGTAGGTCATTTTTCAGAAGGCAAATATGTCGAACATTTAAATTATCAATAATATATATGATATATTATTTTTATATGATGTATTTTATCAGTACAAGTCAAATATATTTTATATCATCTATTTCTTTAAAAAAAGGAAGGAGGTGCTTTAGAATATCCTTTTATACACTGTAAATATGTATTGCTCTCATTATTAATAATAAGCTGATTTCTGATAGCTGGGCAGGAAGAGACTGAGCGAGACAGGCTGAGACAGAGAAAATGCTGGGGTGAAGGGCAGAGTCAGAGGAGTCACCGACAGATGCAGGGAGAAGTGAGATGAGCATGCCATACTGAGAAAAGGTACCAAGCCACAAGGTAGAGCATAGATAAGAAATATGAGTTAATTTAAATGCAAGAGTTAGCTAGTAACAAGAACAAGCTATTGGTGGAGCATTTGTAATTAATATTAAGCCTTTGAATGATATTTGAGAGTGGCTGCAGGACAGGAAAACTCTGTCTGTAAGAAGATGTTGTCTCTTTGATAATATTGTTATGTTAATTTATAGCTGCTGTATATTTAATTTAAATTAAACATTGTATATATGCACATAGTTGCATAGATGTATATATATAATTATATACATAATTATGGTTGTCTTAAATGTATTTGACATTGCAAAGAAAAATTTATTTATTATTTTAAAATAAAGTTTAATAAAAATATCTTCTGAAAGTATAATATAGGTTTGTAATGATAGTGAATATTGTTATGCATCGTAAAACTAATAAAAATATTTCAGACACATAATAAGAATGAAAATTATGTAAAATGATCAGCAAAATTAAACTTTACCATAACCATTATTTTTTATTAAATTTTTTTCATTTTACATACTAATCACAGTTTCCCCTCCATCCCCTTCTCTCACCCCCTTACCTCCTCTCCACCACACACCCCCCATCCACTCTTCAGAGGGGATATGGCCTCCCTTGGGTAGTCAATGAAGTGTGGCATACCAAGTTGGGGTAGGTCCAAGCCTCTCCCTCCTACATCAAGGCTGAGAATGGTGTCCCACTATAGGTAATGGGTTCCAAAAAGCCAGTTCATGCACCTGGGGTAAGTCCTGGTCCCAACTGCCGGGGGCCCCACAAACAGATCAAGCCACACAACAGTCACCCACATTCAGAGCGACTAGTTCAGTCCCATGCAGGTTCCACAGTTGTCAGTCCAGAGTCCCCGAGCTCCCACTAGCTGGGGTCAATTGTCTCTGTATGGGTCCCCATTATGTTCTTGACCCCTTGCTCATATAACCCCTCCTCCCTCTCTTCAACTGATCTTCAGGAGCTCAGCCCAGTGCTTGGCTGTGGATCACTGCATCGATTCCGTCAGGTACTGGATGTAGGTTCTATGATGACGATTAGGGTAATGTAGATTTTACATTTGTGTATTTTTGTGCATGTGTGTCTGTATATTGAGCCACAGCATGTAGGAAGAGGTCAGAAAAAATCTGATATGTTAGTCCTCACATCACACATTGTTTTTTCATTATCAGCATCTTTTCATGGTTTATTCTGCCAACGAGAGTGTCCCATGAACTTCCAGATAGACTGCTGTCTCCACCGCTCACCTCTAGGAGGAGGAAACGAGGGAACAGCAAGTTAGATTTCACTCCGGACTTTCAAATGCTCGCTGGAGATTTAAACTCAAGTCCTCAAGTTTGTGCCACATGCATTGTTACCCATCTAGTTAATTTCCTAGCCTCAGCCATTATCATATCTAGTAATCATTTCCTTCTCAATACACCATTTATAGAGTACATAGTTTGATGAGTCGGAGAGTGATCAATTATGATATCCACCTAAAATGGAACAAGTTATCTTATAATAATAACTATACGGAGATATAATTATCTCACAATCTTGTTGCATATTAAATTGAATATTAAATTGAATATTAAATTGAATCTTTGTATAGTTACAGTAGTCAAATTATCCCTTTCCTAAAAGTTTGTTTAAATATTTCTTAAAGTTAATATGGACATGATTTATTTATTTTGGAAGTGGCTGCGGATTGAACCTAGGCCCTGTAGGATGTACCACTGAGATAAACTGTAGGCTTTAAATATCTTATAATAATTTATGTTTTCTTCTACTATATTTTGATTATGCTTAACAGTTATTTTAAATTCTTTGAACATTGTGCATTATATTTTTCTATAAATATTTTGAAATAATTGTTTGAAAGTGATTAAGGCAAAATTAACTATTGTAGACTCTCATGATTTTTTTTTTTTTTTTTTTTGGTTTTTTTCGAGACAGGGTTTCTCTGTGTAGCTTTGCGCCTTTCCTGGAACTCACTTGGGAGACCAGGCTGGCCTCGAACTCACAGAGATCCGCCTGCCTCTGCCTCCCGAGTGCTGGGATTAAAGGCGTGTGCCACCACCGCCCGGCGACTCTCATGATTTTCATCTGCATCTGTATTGTATCTTTCTCTATTTTTAATTAGTGTAATTCTTCTTTAAGGGATGTAAATGTTTTCTTGTCAGTTCACCTTCTTCCTAGCCCTGTACAAAATAACCTCATATAAACCTTCAGAAGAACAGTATTAAGAATATATTAAAATTTTTACCACTTAGACTAAAAAAAAGCAAAGCTATTTAAATTTTTCAATTGCATGCAAGTACAGTTGACTCTATCTTTTGAAATGCTAATAAAGTCTCTACATTTTTCTTTCTACACGTTCTGTGTGTATGTGAGATTTTCTCCTATTTAGAAAATTGTTTTACAAATTTTTATATTTATTGAAATCAATCTTTCATATTTTATGTCAAAACATTAATAAAAATGGTCCTGCTACACTTAAATTTTTAATGGTCATCCAAACAATATTACTTATTACTCT
Organism: Peromyscus attwateri; assembly: GCA_902168425.1. Taxonomy (NCBI): domain Eukaryota; kingdom Metazoa; phylum Chordata; class Mammalia; order Rodentia; family Cricetidae; genus Peromyscus; species Peromyscus attwateri. Next base: position 31,811 of record CABHPP010098391.1, on the reverse strand, counting down.
ACAGGTTAAATCATTATTTTGTGATTCTCCAATATATATCTCAGTCCAAATATTCAATTACCTTTCATTAATATGCATGAGGAGAATGAATTTTAAAATCCATCATCTTTTTCTTTAGCAAGCATTTTTTTGTGTGTTTAAATTTTCGTATTTCAATTTCATCTGAAGTGGTCCATTATATTTAGTAACAATCAAATAAACTTTTCTTGATTATATTTGGCCTGTATATAATCTTCCTGTCTGTTTACCTTTTTTAAAAGATTTTTATTTCTAGTTCCAGTGTGTGTGTGTGTGTGTGTGTGTGTGTGTGAGAGAGATCTTCAGATGCTAGTATAGGATGCTGGATCTCCTCGAGCTGGAATGAAAAAGAGGCAGTACTCCAACTCAATAGTTTCATTTTCATCATTTTGTCTTAAATGAGAATTTTAATTTTGCCACTGTGGTGTTTTTATTTTCTAGTTCACTATGTGAAAAAAATACCAAAATTATTGTATTTTGGAGGGGGTTGGTTTTGTTGTGTTTTGTTTTCCATGACCACATTTCTCTGTGTAACTCTGATTGTTCTGCAACTCACTCTATAAACTAGGCTGGCCTCGAACTCAGAGAGAACCTGCTGCCTCTGCCTCCCAAATTATGGGATCAAAGGCATGAGCTACCACCACCCAGCTGAAAAATATCACATTTAGATTGCAATTTTTTGTTTTATAATTTAATTTAGTTATACATATCAGCCACGGATTCCCCTGTCCTCCCACCTCCCCCCCCTTCCCCCCAGTCCACCCCCCATTCCCATCTCCTCCAGGGCATTGACTCCCCTGGGGATTCAGCTCAACCTGGTAGATTCAGTCCAGGCAAGTCCAGTGCCCTCCTCCCAGGCTGAGCCAAGTGTCCCTGTATGAGCCCCAGGTTCCAAACAGCCAGCTCATGCACTAAGGACAGGTCCTGGTCCCACTGCCTGGGTGCTTCCCAAACAGTTCAAGCTAATCAACTGTCTCACTTATCCAGAGGGCCTGATCCAGTTGGGGGCTCCTCAGCTATTGGTCCATAGTTCATGTGTTTCCATTCGTTTGGCTATTTGTCCCTGTGCTTTATCCAACCTTGGTCTCAACAATTCTCGCTCATACAAACCCTCCTCTTTCTCACCAATTGGACTCCTGGAGCTCCACCTGGGGCCTGGCGGTGGATCTCTGCAACTGGTTCCCTCAGTCATTGGATGAGGTTTCTAGCACGACAATTAGGGTGTTTGGCCATCCTATCACCAGAGTAGGTCAGTTTGGGCTTTCTATCGACCATTGCCAGGAGTCTATTGTGGAGGTATCTTTGTGGATTTCTGGGAACCTCTCTAGTACTTTGCTTCTTCCTATTCTCATGTGATCTTCATTTATCATGGTCTCTTATTCCTTGTTCTCCCTCTCTGTTCTTGATCCAGCTGGGATCTCCTGCTCCCCTAAGCTCTCCTTCCCCCGACTCTTGCCCTTAATTACCCTCCCTCACATCCAGTTTGCTCATACAGATCTCATCCATTTCTCTGTCATTGGGCAATCCCTGTGTCTTTCTTAGGGTCCTCTTTACTAGGTAGCCTCCCTGGAGTTGTGAGTAGCAGTCTTGTCATCTTTGTTTTACATCTAGTATCCACCTGTGAGTGACTATATTCCATGTTTGTCTTTCTGAGTCTGGGTTACCTCACTCAGGAGGATTTTTTCTAGATCCATCCATTTGCCTGCAAACCTCATGATGTCATTGTTTTTCTCTGCTGAGTAGTATTCCATTGTGTATATGTACCACATTTTATTTATCCACTCTTCAGTTGAAGGGCATCTAGGTTGTTTCCAGGTTCTGGCTATTACAAACAATGCTTCTATGAACATAGCTGAGCATGTGCCCTTGTGATATGATTGAGCATTCCTTGGGAATATGCCCAAGAATGGTATAGCTGGGTCTTAGGGGAGACTGATTCCCAATTTTCTAAGAAAGCGCCATATTGATTTCCAAAGTGGCTATACAAGCTTGCATTCCCACCAACAGTGGAGGAGAGTTCCCCTAGCTCCACATCCTCTCCAGCATAAGCTGTCTTCAGTGTTTTTGGACTTAGTCATTCTGACAGGTGTAAGGTGGTATCTCAGAGTCATTTTGATTTGCATTTCCCTGATGATTAGGGATGCTGAGCAATTCCTTAAATGTCTTTCAGCTATTTGAGCTCCCTCAGTTGAGAATTCTCTGTTTAGTTCTATAGCCCATTTCTTAATTGGACTGTTGGGCGTTTTGATGTCTAATTTCTTGAGTTCCTTGTATATTCTGGATATCAGTCCTCTGTCAGATGTGGGGTTGGTGAAGACCTTTTCCCATTCTGTATAGTGTCGCTTTTTTCTTGTTGACCGTATCCTTTGCTCTACAAAAGCTTCTCAGTTTCAAGAGGTCCCATTGATTGATTGTTTCTCTCAGTGTCTGAGCTACTGGTGTTATATTTAGGAAGTGATCTCCTATGCCATTGCATTCAAGACTACTTCCTACTTTCTTTTCTATCAAGTTCAGAGTAGCTAGATTTATGTTGAGGTCTTTGATCCACTTGGACTTAAGTTTTGTGCACGGTAACAGATATGGATCTATTTGCAGCCTTCTACACGTTGACATCCAGTTGTGCCAGTACCATTTGTTGAAGATGCTTTCTTTTTTCCATTGTACACTTTTGGCTTCTTTGTCAAAAATTATATGTTCATAGGTGTGTGGATTAATGTCAGGGTCTTCAATTTGATTCCATTCATCCACATGTCAGTTTTTATGCCAGTACCAAGCTGATTTTATTACCGTAGCTCTATAGTAGAGCTTGAGGTCAGGGATCGTGATGCCTCCAGAGGTTGTTTTATTGTACAGGATTCTTTTGGCTCTCCTGGGTTTTTTGTTTTTCCATGTGAAGTTGAGTATTATTCTTTCCAGGTCTGTGAAGAATTGTGTTGGTATTTTAATGGGGATTGCATTGAATCTGTAGATTGCTTTTGGTAAGATTGCCATTTTTACTATGTTAATCATGCCTATCCATGAGCGTGGGAGATCTTTCCATTTTCTGATATCTTCTTCAATTTCTTTTTTCAGGGACTTAAAGTTCTTGTCATATAGGTCCTTCACTTTTAGTTAGAGTTACCCTAAGATATTTTATATCATTTGTGGCTATTGTAAAGGATGATGTATCTCTGATTTCCTTCTCAGCCTGTTTGTCAATTGTATATAGGAGGGCTACTGATTTTTTTGAGTTGATCTTGTATCCTGCTATGTTGCTAAAGGTGTTTATAAGCTGTATCAGTTCCTTGGTTGAATTTTTGGGATCACTCATGTATACTATCATATCATCTGCAAATAGGGAAAGCTTGACTTCTTCCTTTCCAATTTGTATCCCCTTAATCTCCTTTTGTTATCTTATAGCTCTGGCTAGAACTTCAAGTACTACATTGAATAAGTATGGGAAGAGCAGACAGCCTTGCCTTGTTCCTGATTTTAGTGGAATTGCTTTGAGTTTCTCTCCATTTAATTTGATGTTGGCTGTTGGCTTGATGTAAATTGCCTTTATTATGTTGAGGTATGTTCCCTGTATTCCTGATCGCTCCAAGACCTTTATCATGAAGGGGTGTTGGATTTTGTCAAATGCCTTTTCTGCATCTAGTGAGATGATCATGTGGTTTTTTTCTTTCAGTTTGTTTATATGGTGTATTACATTGACGGACTTTCGTATGTTGAACCACCCTTGCATCCCTGGGATGAAGTCTACTTGATCATGGTGGATAATTGTTTTGATGTGTTCTTGGAGTCTGTTTGCCAGTATTTTATTGAGTATTTTTGCATCAATGTTCATGAGGGAGATCGGTCTGTAGTTCTCTTTCTTTGTTGTATCCTTGTTTCGTTTAGGATTCAGGGTAATTGTAGCCTCTTAGAAAGAGTTCGGTATTGTTCCTTCTGTTTCTATTGTGTGGAACAATTTAAAGAGTAATGGTAGTACCTCTTCTTTGAAGATCTGGTGGAATTCTGCACTGAAACCATCTGGTCCTGGGCTTTTTTTGGTTGGGAGAATTTTAATGACTGATTCTATTACATTAGGGGTTATTGGACTATTTAAATAGTTTATCTGGTCTTAATTTAATTTGGTATGTGGTACCTATCCAGAAAATTATCCATTTCTTTTAGATTTTCCAGTTTCGTGGAGTAGAGGTTTTTGAAGTATGACCTGATGATTCTCTGGATTTCCTCAATGTCTGTTGTTATGTCCCCCTTTTCATTTCTGATTTTGTCAAATTTGGATGCTCTCTCTCTGTCTTTTGTTTGGATAAGGGCTTGTCTATCTTGTTGATTTTCTCAAAGAACCAACTCTTTTTTTCATTAATTTTTTGTATTGTTCTCTTTGTTTCTATCCCAGACTCAGAAAGACAAACATGGTATGTACCCACTCATAGGAGAATACTAGCTGTGGAACAAGGATGACTGGACAGCTACTCATAACACCAGGGAGGCTACCTGGATAATAGGACCCCAAGAAAGACACGGGGATCGCCCAATGACAGAGAATTGGATGAGATCTACATGAACAATCTGGACGTAATGAGGGGCGAGGGGGGAGAGAAAGAGAACTTGGGGAAGCAGGAGATCCCAACTGGATCAAGAACAGAGAGGGAACATAAGGAATGTTCATGATAAATGAAGACCACATGAGAATAGGAAGAAGCAAAGTGCTGGAGAGGCCCACAGAAATCCACAAAGATGCCCCCACAATAAACTGCTGGCAATATTCGAGAAATAGCCCGATTTGACCTACCCTGGTGATAAAATGGCCAAACACCCTAATTGTCGTGCTAGAAACCCCATCCAGTAACAGAGGGAACTAGATGCAGATATCCACGGTCAGGCCCTGGGTGGAGCTCCGGGAGTCCAATAGGCAAGAAGGAGGAGGGTTTATGTGATCAAGAGTTGTTGGGACCAGGGATGGATGGAATACAGGGACAAATGGCCAAACGAATAGAAACACATGAACTGTGAACCAATGGCCGAGGGGCCCCCAACTGGATCAGGCCCTTTGAATGGGTGAGACAGTTGATTGGCTTGATCCGTTTAAGAGGCATACAGGCATTTGGACCGGGCCCTGTGCTCAGTACATGAATTGACTGTTTGAAACCTGGGTCTTAGTAGAGACCCTAGGCTCAGCCTGGGAGGAGGGGACTAGACCTGCCTGGGCTGAGTCCACCAGGTCGATCTCAATCCTCGGGGGAGTCTTTGCCCTTGAGGAGATGGAAATGGGGGGCGGGCCGGGGGGAGGGGGGCGGGGCGGGAGGAGGGAGAATGGGGGAATTTATGGCTGATATGTAAAGTTGAATTATATTGTAAAATAAAATAAAATAAATTCAAAAAAAAAAGATTTCAGCTCTCAAGGGAGACTTTGCTTCTTCTTGTTCTAGAGCTTTCAGATGTGCTGTTAAGTCACTAGTGTGAGATTTCTCCAACTTCTTTATGTGTGCATTTAGTGCTATGAATTTCCCTTTTAGCACTGCTTTCATAGTGTCCCATAAGTTTGGGTATGTGGTGTATTCATTTTCATTTATCTCTAGAAAGTCTTTAATTTCTTTCTTTATTTCTTCCTTAACTCATTAGTGATTCAGTTGAGCATTATTCAGTTTCCATGAGATTGTAGGTTTTCTGTAGTTTTTGTTGTTGAAATCTAACTTCAAACCATGGTGGTCTGATAGAACGCAGGATGTTATTCCAGTTGTTTTGTATCTGTTGAGATTTGCTTTGCTTTGCTTTGTGGCCAAGTATATGGCTGATTTTAGAGAAGGTTCCATGGGATGCTGAGAAGGTATATTCTTTTTTGTTAGGATGGAATGTTTTGTATATATATCGATTAAGTCAATTTGAGGCAAAACATCAGTTAAGTCCTTTATTTCTCTGTTAATTTTTGATTTGGGAGATCTTTGCAGTGGTGAAAGTGGGGTGTTGAAGTCTCCCACTATTAATGTGTGGGGTTTTATATGAGATTTAAGTTTGGTAATGTTTCTTTTACATATGTGGTTGCCCTTGTGTTTGGGGCACACAAGTCTCAGAATTGAAACTTCATCTTGGTGGATCTTTCCTGTGATGAGTATGTAATGCCCTTCTTGATCTCTTTTGATTGATTTTAGTTTGAAGTCTATTTTGCTGGATATTAGGATGGCTACACCCGCTTGCTTCTTAAGACCATTTGATTGGAAAGCCTTTTCCCAGCCTTTTATTCTTAGGTAGTGTCTAGCTTTGAATTTGAGGTGGGTTTTTTGTATGCAGCAGAAAGATGGGTCCTGCTTTCGTATCCATTCTGTAAGCCTGTGTCTTTTTTTTTTTTTTTTTTTTTTTGAGACAGGGTTTCTCTGTGTAGCTTAGCGCCTTTCCTGGAACTCACTCTATAGTCCAGGCTGGCCTCGAACTCACAGAGATCCACCTAGCTCTGCCTCCCAAGTGCTGGTATTAAAGGCGTGCGCCACCACCACCCGGTGCATGTGTCTTTTTATAGGTGAATTAAGTCCATTGATATTAAGGGATATTAGTGACCAGTGATTGTTCATTCCTGTTATTTTTTTTTGGTGGTAGTGTGTATGTATTTCTCTTCTTGGGGGTTTACTGCTGTGGTGTTATTTATTGCCTGTGTTTTTGAGGGTGTATCTGACTTCCTTAAGTTGGAATTTTCCTTGTAATGCTTTCTGTAGGGTGGGTTTGTGGATAAGTATTGTTTAAATCTGGCTTTGTCTTGGAATGTCTTGTTCACTCCGTCTATGATGATTGAAAGTTTTGCTGGGTATATTAGTCTAGGCTGGCATCCATGGTCTCTTAGTGTCTGCATTACATCTGTCCAGGTCCTTCTGGCTTTCAAAGTCTCCATTGAGAAATCGGGTGTTAATTCGGATGGGTTTGCCTTTATAAGTCACTTGGCCTTTTTCATTTGCTGCTCTTAATATTCTTTCTTTTCTGTGCATTTAGTTGTTTAATTATTATGTGGCAAGGGGACTTTTTTCGGGGGTCTAGTCTGTTTGGTGTTCTATAGGCTTCTTGTATCTTCATGGGCATTTCCTTCTTTAAGTTGGGAAAGTTTTCTTCTATGATCTTGTCGAATATATTTTCTGTGCCTTTGAGTTGGTATTCTTCTCCTTCCTCTATCCCTATTATTTGTAGGTTTGGTCTTTTCACGGTGTCTCAAATTTCTTGGACATTTTGGTTCATGACTTGTTGGCTTTAGTGTTTTCTTTGACTGATGAATGTATTTCTTCTACCGTATCTTCAATGCCAGAGATCCTCTCTTCCATCTTTTGCATTCTGTTGGCTATGCTTGCGTCTGTAGTTTCTGTTCATTTACTCAGATTTTCTATTTCCAGCATTCCCTCTGTTTGTGTCTTCTTCATTGTTTCTATTTCCCTTTTCAGGTCTTGGATTGTTTCCCTCATCTGTTTCATTGCTTTTTCATGGTTTCCTTTCAGAGATTTATTGTTTTCTTCTGCTTTGTCCTTCCCTCTAGTTTTTTATAGTGTTCTTCCCATTTTTTGTTTGTCTGTTCCTCCATTTCATTTTTGATTTCTTCTTTATAAGCCTCTAGCATCTTCATGATGTTATTCATAAGGTTGCTTTCTTCTGCTTCTTCCAGTTTGTGATGTTCAGGTCTAGCTGTTGGAGGAGGGCTAGGTTCTGGTGATGCTGTATTGCTCTTTATTTTGTTGTATGTACTTCTGTCGTGACGTCTGCCCATCTCCTTTTGGATTCGTTCTTGGTCTTATCAGCGCTCTTGGTCCAGACAGAGCTGACAGATTCAGGAAGCCTCTCTCTGGTCCAGATGGAAGCTCTGGGCCAGATGGGAGCTGGGGGCTGGTCTCTAAGTCTCAGGAAGTGGCTGGGGTCTCGGACAGATGGGTGTGGGGGCAGGGTGTGGAGATTACAGGGTCTTCCTGGGGTCTTGGAAAAGGGGAACCTTCCTGCAGGGCCTGCTTGATGGCCAGAACCTGGGGTCAAGTTGGGCAGGTCTTCCCCGGAATGGCTGGTGCTCAGAGATTGGACCTAGGAGCAGGCCTCTCTGGGTATGAGCCCAGGCACTCACCTCTTGTGCAGATGGGAGCTCTGGAGCAGGATGGGAGCTGGGGGCTGGTCTCTACGTCTCAGGAAGTGGCTGGGGTCTAGGATGGATAGGGGATAGGTGTGGGGGCAGGGCGTGGAGATTGCAGGGTCTGCCGGGGGGGTTGGGGGGGTCTTGGAGAAGGGTAGCCTTCCCGGTTGGGGGTGGAGGGTGTCCTGCCCGATGGCCAGAACCTGGGGCCAAGTTGGGCAGGTCTTCCCTGGAATGGCTGGTGCCCAGGGATGGGACCTAGGGGAAGGCCTCTCTGGGTATGAGCCCAGGCACTCCTAGATTGCAATATTTTTAAGATAACAATTTTATTACTGTCAACTTGATTTGGCATTTACATAGTTAGTGTTTTAGACAGATATTCAATAACTTTTATGGATTAATTAGATGCCATAACAATTATGTATTTTATTTTTATTGTAGTCCTCTATCATGGCTATACTAGCTAAAGGTATGGAAATATTTTGTGGAGCATTTTCATGATTATAGATGTGGATCTGTCTCATATACTCTATTTTTTACCTATAGCTAAACTATTTATTGAGATAAAACTTAAATATTTTGTTTTACTACTTATAGTTCTGTACAAGTATAGAGCTTTTTGAAATACATGTATATATATATATATGTGTATATCTTTATATATCTATATGTACATCTATATCCTTAAATATAGTATTTTTCATATATTTCATTACATTTCTTTAATTTACACTGGAATTTTAAATCTCTGTAGCTTTAAGCAGATATAACCAACATGGAGGAATACATCATACCTTAACTAAGAAGTGTTTCCCTTTTTAGTTCTAAAAGTAAAGTGTGGAAGCCACTATACTTATTGAAGAAGTGAAAATTTACCTGGATTTTAAAAATGATACCCTGCTGTTCAGCAGATTGGAATAAATGACATCGGAAAACCAGCTGTGAAGTTGGCAGGGACTAATATTTTTCTGAATAGCACACTGTAGCTGCAAAGTTTCCTACTAATGCTCTTTCTCTTTCATCTCTATCTTTGAGACAGTGCTGCATTTTTGCTCACCGAAGAACTCTATTCACTACAACTATAAGCTAGCAAACTCTTTGCTCTTTGACATTACACCAGAAAAATCTGCCTGCACGTATAAGTGATCTAAGCAAGCATGGTAAAGTAAGTCAGGCCGACTTCCATACCAGGAAATCCCTATGTCTCTGGCCACTAGGTGTGACCTCAGTCATAAATGGAAGGATTCTAGGAAGAAGAATTCTGGTTTGGTTGAAATCATGAGATGCGGCCTTGGCCCCCTCTGTACAACCACTTGGTGTTGACACTGAGAAAATACACTGAGAAGGTTTAACATCACTGATACTTGTGGTGGCATTGTGTTCCCCGAAATATTGTGCACACTAATAAACTTATCTGGGGTCAGAGAACAGAACAGCCACAATATTAAACATAGAGGATAGGCAGTGGTAGCACATGCCTTTAATCCTAGCATTCCAGAGGCAGAGATCTACCTGGATCTCTGTGTGTTCAAGGATACAGCCAAGTATGGTGACTCATGCTTTTAATCCCAGAAAGTGAGCCTTTAATCCCAGGGAGGGATGACAGAAAGCAGAAAGGTATATAAGGCGTGAGGACCGGGAACTAGAGCTGGTTAAGCTTTTAGGCTTTTGAGTAGCAGTTCAGCTGAGATCAATTTGGACAAAGACACAGGAGTTTCCAGTCTGAGGAAACAGGATCAGCTGAGGAATTGGTGAGGTGAGGTGGCTGTGGCTTGTTCTGCTTCTCTGATCTTCCAGTATTCACCCCAATACCCGGCTCCAACTTCAATTTTATTAATAAGACCTTTTAGATTCATGCAACAGATACTGGTCTTTATTCTCAATCATAGGCAACTCCTCAGCCACAACTAACCAGCATCATTTGTACCAGTGGTGCTTGTCTCTTCTTAATCATAACTGATTCTCCAACAACAGTTGAATAGAACAATATTCTTAATTCAAAATATCCCAGGAATGGCCCTGACAAAGGTTTTTAGGGACTCTCAAACTTTGCACTGAAATTTTAAATCCGAGGCCTCCATTATCTGAACTACTGTCTGCATTATCTTCCAAGTTCTCCAAAACAGCCAAGTAATCTTAACCACTCAGTGATTTATATAGCTCAAAGGTCGAAAGACTTTGTAATAATCCTCCCCCAAACCACCTGACCAGGTCTATGTCAGCAATACCTATGATCCCAGTTCCAAAGTCTAAATATTATAACTTAAAGCCAGTTTGTTTTTTTTGTGTGTGGCAGGGTGGTTATTTGGCTTACCTTTCTTTGATTACAGATCATTGACCGAAACCATATCAGTAACTCAAGGCAAAAGCCTAGATGCTTCACAATACTAAAGCAGAAGCCATGGAGGAATAATGTTTACAGGTATCTTCCCATGGCTTGTTCAGCTAGCTTTTTTGTAAAACCCAGGACCACATGCCCAGAGCTGGCACTGTCTGCAGTGTCTAGACCCTTCCACATCAATCATTAGCCAAGAAATTGTCCCACAGCCTTGTCTACTGGACAATCTGATGGAGACATTATCACAATTAAAATGATCTGGTTCTATATAACCCTTTCTTGTGTCTGGTTAGCATACAGTGAGCCTACTCCTCTCAGTCAAATCCTCCTAGAAATACCCTCACAGACACAATGAGAGGTTTGTTTCTTTCATGATTCTTAATCCTATAAAATTCATCACTATCTATCACATCATCTGACTCAATTCTGAGAATACACACACACACATACACACACACACACACACACACACACACACGCAGACACACGCAGACACACAAACACCTATTTCATTTGACTTGGGACATGGCTTTGTATATTAGTTAGGGTTTCTATTACTAAGATAAAACACTATGATTAATGGCAATTTTTGGAGTAAAGGGTTTGTTTTCTTATACATCCACATCATATTCCATTGTCAAAGGTACTCAGGACAGTAACTCAAACAGGAACCTGGATGCAGAAGCTGATGCAGAGGCCATGGAAGAGTGTTGCTTAGTGGCTTGCTTCTTATGGTATGCTAAGCCTACTTTCTTATAGAACCAAGACCACGAGTCCAAGACTGTCACCACCCACAGTAGGCTGGACCCTCCCACATCAATCATTAATTGAGAAAATATCCTACATGCTTACTTATGCCCACAGCCCAAAGTTAGGGTGACATTTTCTGAGTTGAGCTTCCTCTTCTCTGATGATTCTAGTTTCTGTCATATTGATATAAATATTATCCAGTACACTAATTGCTAATCCATGAGGCTATGTGAGAAGTTTTTTTTTTTTAAATTGATCATTCTTTGTTTAAATTTTACTGGAAAGTCTTCTAAATCATCCCCAGCAAAAGAAGCTTACTAATTAATGAATATTTTATAAACTAGTTTTGCAGTTTTTTGAATTTTTTCACTGGTCGTTTATCCATAAAGCACTTAGAAATATTCTAAATCTTCAATTTATATAATTTAGTCAGTGCTTATTTTTAAAATAGTATTTTCTGGTCATTTAACCCAAATCTCATTATTATTCATTTATTTACATATTTTATGTCATCATTTAACAAATATTAAATCTGTGCTTTATGATCTGTTTTGACTTGAAACATTTAATCTATTATATTACATATAACTTTTATTTTTTAATCCATAAATAATAGATTTACTAAATTTTAGATAAAATTGAGTTTCTTAATAAGTAAAAATAGAGGCCTACTAATGGATCTTGAAGGATAATTTACAGTTACTAGCCTTACTAAGCCAGCATAAATTCCACCTACATTTTAAATATTTATACATATACCCTCAGATGAGTATAGGCTTTATACTTCAACAATGTAATATCTTTTCACATCAGAATGAGATCAATATAGAAAACCATAACCAATGAAAATACAGGGAACAATCAACTGTATGTTGTAGCATGAATCTTAAAAAGTTCTTATTAATAAAATCAAACCTGAGCCAGGTATTGGGGTGAACTGGAAGATCAGAGAACCAGAACAAGCCACAGCTAACCTCACCTGGCCAATTTCTCAGCTGGTTTTGTTTCCTCAGACTGGAAGCTTCTGTGTCCTCATCCCAATGGCTCTCAGCTGAACTGCTGCTCAAAAGCCTGAAGCTTAACCAGCTAACCAGGCCAAGTGCTTCTAGTTTCTGGTCTTTACGCCTTATAAACCTTTCTGCTTTCTACCACCACTCCCTGGGATTAAAGTCTTGCTTTCTGGGATTAAAGGCATGAGTCACCTTGCCTGGCTGTTTCCAAGTGGCCTTGAACTCACAGAGATCCAGAGGGATTTCTGTCTCTGGAATGCTAGGATTAAAGGTGTGAGTGCCACCATTTTCTAGCCTTTGTATCTAGTGGCTGTTCTGTCTCTGACCCCAGATAAGTTTATTAGGGTGCATAACATTTTGGGGAACACAATACCACCACAATATGTGCTCAATGCCAGCTAAGATATATACATATTTGTATATATATATATATATATATATATATATATATATAACATTACAGAGGAATAGGGTGCAGAAATATTATAAAAGTCAGAGGAATAAGAAGTTTTCCATGATGTTATATGTTCTAGAAATGTCAGACATTCTGTATTCATGGAGGTTCATCAACTTGGTTGCCTAAACAAGACCTAAACAAAGATGACATCGATAGATATTCTAACATGAAAGGAGAAAATCTCATGGAGTATCCTCAACCCTGGAAAAAGAAATATGGGCAACTAATGAATGCTGAGAGTAGGATAAACCATCTTCCTCAAGGAAGAGTATATCATTGGTTATCCAATACCAAGTGATCAGCATTGAAGTCATATACATACAATTAACATTAAACAGAATGAGAAGATTATATTTATTTATTGGAACTGTATACACAGGAATAATAACAACTAAATAGATGCTATGAATTTGAGAGCAAACAAGGGGGTACATTGGAAGAGTTGCAGAGAAGAAAGAAAAATGTGAAAATGATAAATTGCATCTAAATTTTATGAAATAGAAAGACATATTTAAAAAGATATCATATAAAATATATCTATTGGACTCTAGATTCCTGCTCTTCACTTAATACTTTTAATTTTATCTATAAATAATGTACCATATAATTCATACTCATTCTTTTTGTGTCTGAATTTATTGTAAATTTATTTAACTTCATTGTAAAGGTAAACTATAGTTATCAGTCATTATTTTATTTTCTTCCTTTTTGCATAATGTGACAACTGTAAAATCAAGGTATTTTTCCAAACTCTGTGTGTATATGTTTTCAATCGCTTTGGTTATAAATCTACCTGAAACCTGGGGCTTGTGCAGGGTCGCTTGGCTCGGCCTGGGAGGAGAGGACTGGCCCTGCCTGGACTGAGTCTACCAGGTTGATCTCAGTCCTCGGGGGAGGCTTTGCCCTGGAAGAGGTGGGAAAGGGGGGTGGACTGGGGGAAAGGGGAGGGGGGTGGGAGGGGGGAGAAGAAGGGAATCCGTGGTTGATATGTAGAACTAAATGGTATTGTAAAATAAAATAAAATAAAAATAAGTAAATCTACCCATAGCACTCAGATATTTCTGTAACTCTAGATTTCATTAATTATTGCTAACCATATAAAAGGATCTAAGACATATTAAATGCACATCAACACCTCATCTGTAAGTGACTTCTTGTACATAATGCTTTTATCTTTTCCATCATCTAATAGTTGCCTTAAGTTTTGTTCCTATTTCTCTTTTCCTAGAAGTACTTGAATAAGTAATCGTTGCAGTCTGAGCCTGTGATAAAAGGATTCTTTCAGTATCTCATAAAGTATATTATATCATCATTTTATTCCAATGAATAATTTCATTTTTCCACCTGCTTTGAATATTGTTTTTAATCTTTATAGGTCATTATCATATTAGTCATAGTTATTTTAAATTTCATTTCTCAAGATAACAAAAACTGTATCACAGATGAATTCTTGCCTTGCATTGTCTCTATACCTTCTTTTTTTTTGTCTTCTTGTCTTTTAATACTCCTTGAGAGAGGGAAATATTAAATAATGAGTGGATTCATGTTAGACTGTATATGTAACCAATGTATTTTAAGAATTTACTATTAGAAAAAAACATCAAAAGTTTATCTTGTTTTCAGTAAATAATAATGCATTTCCCCACTGGTTACATATTTTACCTACTTACTTTTAAAGGAAAAGTCAAGTAATATTACATGTCAATTATTCCTTAAATCTCATTCATAGTTATGATTAAGTCAGTCAATCATATGATTTTTTTACTTATAAAAGATCAACATCATGATTTTTTTCTGAAATAATTTAAACAAAAATAATCCAGGACTTTTTAGGGTACTTGTTTAAGGATCACAAGAATTTCGCAATTTTGACAGAAGAAAATGAATTTCACTCATTACAAATTTTTTTCAAAGTGCAACCACTCTGTTTAAACTTAATAAATTTAAATAGGTTGATTTATGCAAGGTTATTGTGATTTGAATGAAAATTGCCTCCATAGGCTCATATTGAGTAACACTAGTGAGACATGTGTTCTTGTTGGAGTAGCTATAGCTTTGCTGGGGGAAATATGTCAGTGGCATGGGTTTTGAGGTTTTGAATGCTCAAACCAGGCCCAGTCAGTTACATTACCCTTTCTTCCTGCTGCCTGAAGATCCAGATGTAGAACTCTTGATTCCTTCTCCAGCACCACATCTGTCTGCATTTCTCCATACTCTGTGACATGATGACAATGGACTAAACTTCTGAACTTGGAAGCCAGCACATTTAATTGTTTTCCTTTATAAGAGTTGCCAGAGTCATGGTGTCTCTTCACAGAAGTAGAAGCATGAATAAGATGGAGGTTGGTACCAAGAGTGGGATACTGCTGTGACAGGCCTGACTGTGCTTTTGTTTGGAGGAATGTAGACTTGGGACTTTGGTGTAGAAAAGTAGCTTTAAGCTTTAAGCAGGGATTCATGGACCATCCTAATAGGAGCATGGAAGGCAGTGGTGATGAGGATGTTTTGAAATGTGGAGACCAGGCTAAGGAGATTTCAGAAGAGAAGAATATTAGTATGTGTCCTAGAGATGTCTTTTGTGATATTGTATGTGGCCTATTAGTGAATATTAGTATGTGGCCTAGTAATCATAGTAATCAGTTTTTTTTTGTTTTTTTTTTTTTTTTTTGTGATGATTGTGGCTTCTATTTTCCCTTGTACAAAATATCTGCTCGAGGATAAGTTGAAAAGGTTTGGTTTAATTGTGTTTAAAGAGAACAAAATGTACAATTTGTTGAGAAATGAAGACTATGAAGTCTAAGCAGATTTAAAGAAAAGCCTGACAATAAGTGGAATGAAGGGAGTGATGACCTCAGTGCAACACTCCAACAGCCCATGCTTCCAATGAGTGTCAAGGAATTTAAATAAAAAATGAAAGGAAACAAAAAAAAAAGGCTTAGGACTGGGAATGGTGGTGCACACACACCTTTAATCCCAGCACTTAGAAGGCAGAGGCTGGTGGAGTTCTGAGTTGAAGGCCAGCCTAGTCAACAGAGCAAGTTCTAGGAAAGCCAAACTTAGGCAGTAAAGGAAATCATCAAAAACAGAAATCTAGTAAAGAAGTATTTGAACAAGGTGGCCATGTTCCTGCCCCAGCAAGCAGCAGAACCTGGCAGGTTTAGCCATATGGTTCTGGCTTTAGAGTCAGTAACAAAAGAAAGGGGTTATAGAATCTAATTCAGTGAGCCCAGACCTGTGGCAGCGGTGTCCCTGCATGGAAGCTCAGAAGGGCTAGTGTGAAGCTATGAGGGTGAAACCTGAATGCTTTGGATATGGGTCCTCTGGAAGAGCTGAAAAATATTTTTAACTGCTGAGACAACTTCCCATCCCTTTCATTCATTTTCTGTTTTTTTTTTTTCTATTGTCCTACACTGTATTTATTCCCATAAAGTTACAGTATGATTATTTGTAAATTAATTCTCATAGAACATACTGCAAATCACATAATAGATTAAGTATTTGGTGACACTGAATTTTTTTATAAGTTTAGTTTCACATTTTGAACATATTTGAAAATCCATAAAACAAGACCAAAGCCTGGACTCCTGCAGAATACTCACTGAACACCATAGAACAAAATTAGATTGATTTATGGATTCTAGTATATTAGAGGATAGTTGGAAAAAGGAACCCTTTATAATCTTCAAAATACATGTTGATTTTAACCATTGGAAAATTCTGACAGACAATCTATGTTATGCCCGAAATCCCATGAGTTCATTATTTTTATTATTAGTTATTTTCTCATTTATACTTACACATTTCTTCTAGATTTTACAAAACATTTTGCACCTTTTTGAGAAAAAAATCCAGAATCTGTATTTATGGACCAGTATGCAATCCATGACAATATCTCTCTGGATTGGTACATCAATGAGAATCGGCATCAAGTCATACGATAACATTTTATTAACCCTTTTTGATTTTCACTGTATAATTAAGAAACATCTGACTCAAATAATAAAAATGTACTTTTGCTTACAAAATTTCAAGACATTTCTCCAAAAGAGGATATTAATATGAAGTGGTTATTTAGTATTCACTAACCTCCTATGGTTTTCAGCCATAATTATATCCAACTTATTATTTGAAATAATCATTATATGACACTACAAGAGACTTATAAAAGAACTGAATTCTCACAGGAACAAAGACACCATTCTCTATGCTTTTTATTTGCGACTACTAGGTAAGTTATTTCTGTAAATGTTTGTAATATCAGCCTGAAAAAATACAATCAAAATATCCCTTAGTGTTTTAATCTTATATTTCATATAGTTGTAAACAATAAGTATTCAAAGTTTTGTCAAGATATTTCATCATTTTTTCAATGAAAGTAATTAAAACAGTGGACACTATTTTTAATAAGTACAAGGACATTGTGTAACATTTGTGCCAAACTCACAGAATTAACTGTTGTTTATTTTTAGCTCAGCTTTAAGTCTATGAGCATGCACAGTATGAATATTTGCCAGTTTAAATGTGTGAATGTGTGGGCACACCCCTGCCATCATCTTGTGTTCAGCAATCAGAGGATGACTTCAACTGCCATTCTGTGACTTCCAACCCGCTCGCGGGTCTCTGTTGTTCACAGCTGGATATTCCACAGGCTGTCTGGCCCTGAGCTTCATTCTCCTGTCTCTGCCTTGCTTCCCTTTTTGCCAAAGTAACCTTGGCATTACTGACTTGCCCCTGGCTTGATGTGTTTCTAAAGATTCAAAGTCAGGTCCTCATGCTTGTGTTTCAAGTGCTTTACCCACAGAGCCATCTCTCCAATGTCAATATGAGTTTTAATTAGGCCACTTTTAAAATTTAATTAATTTATCTATTTTATATCCTGACCATAATTTCTCCTTCTTCCTCTTCTCCCATTTCCTCCACTTGAATCAACTCTGTGGCCACGTCAATCCACTTCTTTATTTCTGTCCAGAAATGGACAGACCTCACGTGGGAATCAACTAACCATGGTATATCAAGTTGCTGCACGAATAAGCACCTCTCATGGTATTTAGGCTGTGCAAGGCAATTCAATATGTGGAACAGGTTCCCAAGAGCCAGACTGAGCTTTAGGAACAGTCCCTGTTCCCATTGTTCGAACTCCCACAAATAGAACAAACTACACAACTGTCACAGGGCTTATGTACAGGGCTTAGGTTTGTCTCCTGAATGTTCCCTGATTGTTGGTTTAAACTCTGTCAATTCCTTTGAGCCAGGTTAGCTGTTTCTGTGGGTTTTCTTTTGATGTCCCTGACAATTCCAGCTCCTATGATACTTCCTCCCTCCTTCCAGTCATATGCCCCAAGGTCTGCCTAATGTTTGGCTTTGGTATCTGTATCTATTTCTCTTAGTTACTGGATGGAGGCTCTCTGCTGACAATTGGAGTAATAACCAATCTGATCACAGGAGATGGCCAGTTCAGGCTATATATCCACTATTGCTAGGAGTCTTAGCTGGATTAATCCTTGTAGATTCATGGGGATTTCCCTTGAAAGAGATTTTTACCTGACCCTGAAAAATACCTTCTCCCATTTCCAGTCATCTCTTTCAGTACTATCTCTTCCACCCACACGCCAACTTGATCCCTCAAGGTCTCATCCATACAAACCACCCAGGAGATCTCTTCTATTTCCTCTTTCCAAGGAGATACAAGTCTGTCCTTCTTAAGCCCTCCTTGTTACCTGAGTATATGGATTTTAGCATGGCTATACTTTATTTTACAGTCAATATTCATGTATGAGTGAGCATATACCATATTTGTCTTTCTGAGTCTAGGTTGTGTCACTTAGAGTGATTTTTTTCCAGTTTCATCTTTTTGCCTTCAACTTCTTGATGTCATTTTTTTAACAGTTGATATCTATCACCCTGCACAAAACTCAAATCAAAGCGGACTTCAAAATATATCCAGTTACAATGAACCTTATAAAAGAGAAAGTGGGCAACAGCTGTGAACACATTGGCACAGGAGACAACTTCCTGAATAGCATACCAGTAGTACACACACTAAGATCAACAATTAATAAGTGGGATGTCATTAAACTGAAATTTTTCAGTACGGGAAAGGACACTGTCAATAGGTCAAAAGGGAAACCCATAGACTGGAAAAAGATCTTCAGCAGTCCCATGTAATGGGTAGCCATTCCAGCTTTAGTCTGGAAGTTCCAACCCCCATTGAG
>CABHPP010098391.1:0-12197 GCA_902168425.1 Peromyscus attwateri | reverse complement strand
TCCTTAAAATGAGGCTTTTAAGTCAGGACACAGGGTGGCCCCAAGTGGCAGGATTTCAAGGGGCAGGTCAGAATATTAACACTATGTTCATGGTAGCTTTATTTGTAATAGCCAGAACCTGGAAACAACCTATATGCCCCTCAACTGAAGAATGGATAAAGAAACTGTGGTACGTATACACAATGGAGGCTACTCTTTTTATTCTCTAATCTTTTTGAAAACATGTCAGGTTAGACTTTTTCAGTAGTATTGAGTTAAATTTAGAGTTTAATATCCTTTAGGTACTATAAATGTGGATCTCTTTTTTAACCTACAAATATTCAATTTTGATTGTCTCATTATGTCTGATAATTGTGCCCTTTCAGTTCCAAAAGTATCCTGAATTGGACATAAGCATTAAGTCCAAAGCACTGTGATGAAAAATAATAGCCTGAGTTCTTCTTATTGCTACAAAGATTATGTATTTTCCCATTTATTTTATTAGAAACATTAACTGAAGAACCAAGCACATACAAAACTTTAGTATGATCTCCAGGGTATATTTTATGAGAAATTAAAAGATGCTATAAAACTTGAAGCAATAGTCTTCAGGAGATTCTGTTACTTTAGAAACAAATACCAAAAGGAACATGCTTTGACATCAGTATGAATCCTCTTGGAATTATTAGCAGAAGTACTTCATGTGCTCACAATTTCCACACAACTACAAACCTATTCTCATAGTTTTGAAGAGTTGACTCAAAAGATGAGATAATAGCAAAATTTATAATAAAATCATTGTAATTGACACAATAAAATGAAACAATTGCATGGATTTTTAAAAATTTATTTGAACCCTTGATAGTTTAATTACATTTCTAATCAGTTTTTCAAACACTTCATTATTTTCTAAGTATAATACTTATATAAACACTTCATTACATTTCTGATTTTCTTGGTGTGAATTTTCAGGCCTCTCCTCTCCATTTGTTTTCCTTACTCCTGGATCAAGCTGTGGTAGGATAGAAGGAGCCAGAGACTGAACACTGAGAGAAGAGGAAAAGCCTTCTGTGGGTTGATCCTCTGTAAGTTGTGGTTTACCTCACCTTTACAATCCAATGTTCTCTGTGAGTGCCTGTATTAAAGTTGCCATTTTTCTTTATTATCATTTTTTTTCTGCTTGCCCTGAATCTCCTCAGTGTCTGTCTTAGCTTTTCACATACAATCAAGCTTTGATCTAGGATAATTTTCATTAAAACCATCTGCTTTTTCTGAAGTATATTACATCCTTTGTTCATTTTATCACTACTAACTTCCTCTGAACAGACTGGGTCCCTTGTTCTTGATACAGTGCCAACTGACCTCACTGTGTAGCCACTCCCTGAAGGGGATGGAACTTCCCTTGCCAGGTTTTACTTCTCTCTACAGCTGAAGTCCTGAGTCTTAGGCATTGTCCTCTCAAGTAGAAATCATTTTTCCCTTTCTACATTGCCAACAATTTTGACTCTCCTATGATAACATAATTTTCCATCTGTTTTAGCTCCATAGTTCTATGCTCTGTTCCTTCCATTATCTTTTCCTTTTAAGTTTTTTCCAGACCTTCATGTATACCAGTTCTCCAGAGAAAAACAATATCTGTCTTTGACATGATATCATGAGGCATGCACATATTCTACATCTGGATTCAATACAATCATTGAATAAATTTGTTTTGGTATTTAAAGAGACAAAATATTTTCTGTTGTTTCACTTCTTTGACTTCAGAGCATTAAAGTCATAACTAGATATCTGGCTTTTCTGCTTAGAAATATGGAATACAGAGATCTTAAATTAATTCAGATTATAGCTGAAATGAAAAATTAAAAGAATTATGAAGAGGAAAAAGTAGTATCAGCTCAAAGGCAATAGGGAAGTAAAAATGTGTGACCCTCATAATGGGTCTAAGCAGTCAAATTTGATAAATAGAATTAGCTTCAACTGACTTTTTAATTGCTGCAGATTTTTGGCCTACAAAGTTGATATTAATAATATATGTTATAATAAGAAAGTATCTGTTAATGGCAGTAGATAGTGTAGCTGCAATTTATATGTTCATTTGCCTAAAATTACACTTTTTTCTTACAATTGTACTTTCAGTATTTGACTACTACATTTTCTTTTACCTCATTCAACTTCTTTTCAGTATAATTAAACATATAAATTTAGAAAAGTGTTTTGATTCCCAGGTCTTCTAAAAAGATCTAATGATTTTTTTTCACCTACTTTCAATAGTAAATGCAAATGTAAAGCTAAGGAAGGGAACATTTTCACTTTTCTTGCTCCCATTAGCCCTATACTCAAACTGTAGAAACCTGAGGTTTTTGAAAAAATTTCCATTTCACATGTATAAATTAAAATAGACAGCATTGAGTGTGTACTATTCCTTTTTAATTTGACTTAGCACTAGTTTTCCTAAAATTTTTGACTTTTCCATGCTTTCTTTATTATTGAATCCACCTGTAGTTAAAATATATGAGTCAATCATAGTATTTATAATATTTATCTTTTATATTATAGTACTTGTACCAGTAAGATGTCTCTTGAGATAAAGATGCCAGCCTTCAAGCATGACACATTATATTATCCTTAAAACCCATGTTGTGGGAGAAGAGAACCCTAACAAGTTGTCCTCCGGCCCTCATATGCATTTTGAAACTTTATTTATTTACTTATTTTTTTTACATTTCATGTGTAGGAATGTTTCATTTGCCTTACATCTGTGCACCATCTGTAGGCATATCTGGTGCCTGTCAAGGCTAGAAGTAGAAGTCAGACCCTGGAACTGGAGTGACTATATGTTATGATTAGCCACATAAGGCTGGAAATTGATCCTTGGTCCTCTGCAAGAGTACCAGTGTTTTTAAGTCCTGAGCAATCTTTCCTGTACCAATGTGTCACATCTTAGTGGTTCTTGTCAGATACACTATTTCCAAATTTTGAATTACACTTTATGCTATTAAATTTAATATTTAAGTGTATGTTATAATGTTTTTCTTACTGCCAAAGGCCAATTCAAGATATAGTTTTGATTCTAAATATCAGTCTGTTTGAATTCCTCATCACAATATATGCTTTGGCAGTCATGTACAAGGTTCTTATTTAGCTATGCCCAACATTTGTATACACAGAAAAATTTACAAGTTTGATAAGCATGATACTCTAGACTCTATTTCACATAGGCAACACCAAAATTCTCTGCTTATTTGACTTGGCATACTCATACCAAGTGTATCATGGTGGCATGCTAAGGATATGAACAATATTAATGAATGGATGC
Source organism: Peromyscus attwateri (assembly GCA_902168425.1). NCBI lineage: Eukaryota > Metazoa > Chordata > Mammalia > Rodentia > Cricetidae > Peromyscus > Peromyscus attwateri. The sequence continues at coordinate 8,902 of CABHPP010098391.1, read as the reverse complement.
ACCATCCACAGTGAAGAAAATGCTATGTCAGAAGTAGAACCTGCCGGGCGGTGGTGGCGCACGCCTTTAATCCCAGCACTTGGGAGGCAGAGGCAGGCGGATCTCTGTGAGTTCGAGGCCAGCCTGGGCTACCAAGTGAGTTCCAGGAAAGGCGCAAAGCTACACAGAGAAACCCTGTCTCCAAAAACCAAAAAAAAAAAAAAAAAAAAAAAAAAAAAAAAAAAAAAAAAAAAAAAGAAGTAGAACCTGTCCTGGACATGTCAAGTGAAATGAAAACCAACCCAGCTGAAGACAAAGAAAACTATGTAAATATGGGTGACTCAGTTGCATTTTGGGAAAGTGTCAAACTTGCATATATGGTCCTAGCATTTGTAAAGTTAGGGTATTAGTTATATATTTAAACAGAAAAAGGCCTGGAAGTTAAGTCATGTTTTACATGAATTAGAATCAATGCTGGCAGAAGAGAATTCAGTTCTCATTAGAATGAATATTAACCCAACACATTTACTAACAATTTAGTGATATTAGGCTTAAACCAGAAAGTACAACTGATGCATTTATAACATAAAACCACATTTTTCCTTTCATATTCACAGCAGCTTTCATCTTTGTCAGATGGTAGATGGCAACAACATCTACATATTTTGAAGTGATCATACTCTGTATATAATCAATTACATTTTAAGAAAATACTGTGTGGTAGAATATTGTTTCATGACATGTTATTTTTGTTTATGCCCTGGAACATTTGTTTAATGATGCAAAGATGTGGTACGTTTGTTACATTAATTAATGTCTTACATTAATTAAATAAAATTAACCTGTGGTCAGGAGGCTGAGTCAGCAAATAACGGAGAGAAAGTGGTTGGGGAGGAACCTTGTGGAGAAGGGCTTTAAGTAGGGACTGGGGGAAGGATGAGCAGCTTTTTTGGCGATGCCACCAAGGAGAGGATGTGAGTTACTTTCTACTCAGCCTCTCCGGTGAACAGAATTCCACCTCAACCTTTGAATCTTGAGTTCTTTAGAGGGTCAGAGATTTAGATAAGTTCCCCCTAAAGCTTTGAAAGAGTCAGTGCCTGAGGGAACAGAATCCCCTCAGGCTGCAGGCCTTGCAGCCAAACCACTGCTGGTAGCAGCAGAGTTGTAGTTGCTGGTTAGGACGCCGTTGCTTACAGCTTTAAAGAAAGACAGCAAGGTTGCTAATAATTTTATTTAATATCATATTATGTTAATTCATATTTATATATATTGCTCTATTGATTGCTTAGTATATGATTTATTTATTTAGTGGTTAATATCGTGAATATTCAAAGCAAATAACAATTTCTGACATTCAGCACATGGTCTGTTAAACAGGAGTGTTTATCTCTAAATTAAACAATATATAAATTTATGTTTCTATAACCCAACAGTGTATAAAATTTTGTGTCAACATACATAGTGTGGTGAGAAAAGCAGCATGGTTCTGTATTGGTGAAATTATTAAGGCCACTACACGTAGTTAAAAGGGAGGTTTATTTAGTGGCATAACTTACAAATGAAGGGATAGGTAGGTTGCAGGGTCTAGGAAAGGAGTGGTGCAGTCCGGCGGTGTTCTCTGGAGAACTCTGCTCAGTCTACCTCCAGCATCCAGGGTCCAGGAACCAAGAGAAAGGGTGCATCCGGATCTCGGGTCTTCAGGGTCCTCTCTTGGCCCTGCCTTGTAGGCATGACAGTTACCGAAGCTTCAATGGGGGTTGGAACTTCCAGATCAAGGTTGGAATGGCTACCCACTACAGTTCTGTAATTGATTCTAGAAAGATGGTGTTACTTACTACAAGAAAACCTGAGTAGTATTTATTGCTTAGTAATAAGAGACCCAGAAAGCTATTTATTTTAATTTATAAGATATCTGTTACAACTATATAATGACAAGTGAAATGATACTTGTTTTTGCTCATCTGACTTATTTAAACTAGTTCAAGGAACATAGGTTCTTTGCAGCAAGTTGTTATCTAGAAAGCACAGGAGTGGGAAGTTTCCTTTCTTTAAATGAAAATGATTTTTTTTCATGAAATATATGCTGATCATCTCTCCTTTCTCATTTCTTCCCATTTTTCTGCCAATCCATCCCACACATTCATTATCTTTCTCTTTGGAAAACAGTCAAAACAAAACAAAACAAAATAACAACAACAACAAAACATTTTCAACTTTCACAAACAGAACTCTGGAGTGTAAAGTAATCTCATTGATCAATATCTGCTTTTGTTGCCCATGAATTTGTGGTCCCATCTGAAAACATTGCCAGTACCAATACTGACAATTATCTTTCCAGCCTTCTTCCTGTATAATTTACATTTTACTTTCTTACACATAAATCTTTATGTATGGTATTTTGTAAAATGGGGTGAACAAGGATTCAGTTTATGCTTCTGCAGATTGATGTACACCTTTAATTGATTCTTTCCAGTTATTTTTTTGTTGCTCTCATTAGAGAGAATTTGATGAAAATGAATAAACATATTTATAGTTTCTCTACTCTTTAATGAATAAATGTATTTATAGGTTCTCCACTCTTTCCATTGATCTATATCTCCATGAGTTGGTGCTATACTTTGAATGTATTTTAAATTCAGATATTGTGATACCACTTGCTCTGGTCTCTTTGTATAAGATGACTTCGATTCTACAATATTTTTGATACTTTCATAGAAATTTTCCTGTCATTTCAGTCTTTGAAAAATGATACTGCAGTTTAATTTCATGAGGATTCATTGAACACTAGAATTGTTTGTAGGGACTATAAAGATTTAAATAACGTTAATTTTCTAAATTAAGTTTTCTGAACCACAAATTTATGTTCCCTATAATTTATACATTAACCAAATTATTTATTTATTTCATTTTTTTGTTCCTGCTCTTTTTTGTCTTCTTCGACTTTCTTTACTTCCTACCCAATCTTATAGATGTATATATCTTACATGTCCTTAAAAATTTTTCTCTTGTTTTTTTTTTTTATTTTTATGCTGCTATAATAGTATCATTTCTTTTATTTCATTTTCAAATATTTTTCCTAGTTCCTGGAGATGGCTGTCACTAGATAATATTTCTTTCACCTCCTGGGTAGCATTTGTAGTTTTTTGTATCACAGTAAAAGCTAATCAATTAATTTTGAGCAGCAAGGATTATATCACATATACCAGTAAGCCAGTGTGACACTTATATGACATTGATAGCATTGATAATGGAAGGAAAATAGAGCTTCATCAAAATAGATGTGAAAAAAATATTTGACAATGGTGACAACCAGTTATGATATAGACTTCAAACATCATACAAAATCAATATATTTTAAAAAATTGTCACCATGATTGTGAACAGCACATACTCAGTCTTTCAAAATGATAAGGACTTAAAGTATTATTTTTAATCTAAGATGAGGAACAACACAAATATGTTTATTCTTATCATCATTACTAGAAATTCTAGTGAACTCTTAGGTAAGGAAGACTCAAGGCTTTGACATTTAACAGAAATTATTTATGCTCTGATGATATTTTATTAGAGTGAATTAAAATATTAACCAGTCATTTTGATTTAATATTTCTATCTTTACGCTTTAAGCTTTATCTCCAATGTAACACTACACTAGGTTAAACATTTATTTGTATATTAATTATAGGTGTCATAAATTTTGACAAATGATAAAATTCAAAGCTTTAGAATTGTACTGTTGTTATGCTGTGGAAATTGTAGTAATGACAGGCAGGACTATGTTTCTCCTTGAAATAAAGCAGATCAGGCTTAGTAGCTTAATTATTTACTACTTATATACTCTAAACAAACTAACAGGAGATATCATATATTCACCATTCTTTATTTCTAGTTGTACAGAATTACCTGGACACCTCTAAGCTTAGTGATCACAAACTACGATTTTGTTTTTTGCATTTATTTTACTGGTACATTTGATATATCATTTGTAAATGTTTTTGTTGTTTCTACCTTCATTCATTCTTTGATATTTGTAAATATGATTTTCACACTTACAGTCACTAGTTTTGTTGCACTCACCGTAGAGTTGGGTACAAAGAAAGTACACCCAATGAATACTGAGAAAATCACATCAAATCTGCTAATCTAATTAAAACAGTTCAGAAAAAAAACCCACAATTTTTAAAATTTACTACACATGTATAATGTTCAAAAGCTTGCACTTTAAATGGGGCATTATGTTACTGTGACTATTTTATTAAAACTGTGTTGCTTATTTTCCAATTTAACTCACTTTAGAGTATATAAAAAATACAATATATCTAATATAAATTTACACTCACAAAGAAGAAATAGAACTTTGTGGTGGGTAGCAGCAAGGTAGCAGACACATAAATGGGGAAGAAGTACTCTGGCAGCCTGCATGGCTTATTAAGAAGGAATACCAACAAATATAGAAATGTAGTGGGAGTAAGACTGAGAACAGTTAAGGAAATCAGTGAGGATTTTATAATAGCAAAGAATAACAGATTGGGATTGTTTATATGGCCAAATAAGGGAAAACACACTGGGTTTTTCCATTTTTGAATGATGGCAACACTTTGCTAACATCTGCTCATATTTAGCTTACTGAGTCTGACAGTAGTTTCTTACTCTTTTTTTCTTTGTTTTGTTTGGATGATATGCAAAGAACTATTTGGTGTCATGAATCACTCAGAATAAAGAAATGTTTGGAATTGTCTTTTTCTCTGCTTCTCACCACAGCTATCTCAAATATACATGTGCAGGTAATGACCTATTTCATTCATTAGGAAGAATATATTGCATGTACATCCTTAAGTGTCTTTCTGATGCAAGGATATTATTAAAAGTATTTTAAAGGTTAATGGTTTTAGTTATTCATAAACTACTGAGCTACTCTAAAGAATTATTAAGAAGAAATATTACACATTGCTGCATTTTGGTTCAAAGAAAAATGACTGATGAAATAATCACTGCAAATAAACTCAGTGATTACTTATAAATTTTATTTTCATAGTATAGATATTCATATTTTATTTTCTTTTATTAAATACTAATAGAGTTAAATGATCTACATTCTATTAAGAGTTTTTACGAACACTGTGCTATTAAATTATATTTTATTTTTCTTTCATAGCATAATTTTACTATCTGTACTCAGGATATGATGCAGATGGTTGTGGTGAGCTTGAAATCAGCCTGTGCTACATTGTAAGACACTGTTTTAAAAACAACAAACAAGCCAGGGCTATCTGTGAGAGAAGAGAGAATACCAGGAGACAAAGAATAGAGGAACTACAAGAAAAAAAAAAAACCAACAAACATAAACATGCATAAATAAAGATGTATGTATAGGCAGTTCTGTAATTATTAAAGCAGAAATGCACTATGCAGATGCCAGTTAATTACTTTATATTATTAAGGGATAAAATATTTCAGGGTTATAGTAAGAATATACAACTTGTTTGTTTATGTCACATGACGTATCTCATAATCTAACAAACCATTAGGAGAAAGGGGTATGATTCTGGTGTTTTCTGATGTATTCACGCTAAAAAAATCTTACAGAACATATAGACACCTATTTGTAATGTTGTGATTACATGTGTGGATTCAGTGTGTTTATTTCAATATAAAGACCTTACCCATGATATGTAAATACTGAATATAGCTATTAGCATGTTCATTATATTCAAGAGAGAATAAGATCTTTAATAAACTAGAAGAAAAGACAGTAGTATGTACAATAAAGGCATTTAAAGATAACATATAGCAGAGATTATGTTGAATAATGAATTACTGAATGCTTAGAGTAACAAGCCAATTTATAGTTTCAAAAAATACTAAAAATTGTAACAGAGGTTTTAATAAGTACAAGATTGGTTTTCCATATTGCCACCTATACAGCTAATGAGTATTTCCTTAAAGAATTTTCAAGTTATCATATTCCAGAGATATCGGCACCTCAATAATTACTGTAGACCTCTTTGCAATGTATAAGTTGTGGAATAAATCTAAATATCCAACAACAAAAATTAGAGAGATGCTGGGTAGGGAAGCAGGCAAGCTAACTGCAGATCTTCACCTCTCCCTCTGCTTATCCAAGTCAATCCCCAATCTCATTCCCAGCTCTGCAGCAGGTGTTCTGCTGCAGACTCCCTTCCCCTCCTGCATGCATCTCCAGTGGATCACCAGATCTTCTGCTCCAAACTTTCTTTCTCTTACTGATTGCTTTATCCCAGTCCCATGGACAACTCTGGCTAAGGAAACTGGTGGGCTAATTGCAGATCTCCATTTCCCCCTCCATTCCTCCAGGTCCCACCTCCAACTCTGATCCCTACCTCTGTAACACCATACCTTTTGCAGCATTCCCCTACCTCATCTCCAGTGGATCCCACAGGTCTTCCCCTACTAATGTCACTCCAGCAACTCTGTGCTTTGTACAGCCCCCAACTCCAGCAGACACTCCCTGGGGACCAACAGTACACTCTGGTAAGGTAAGCAGGTAGGCTCACACCAGATACATTTCCCTCAGCCTTTTGAAATCCAATCCACCAGTCTCATGCCTGTCTCTGCCACAGATTACCTGATGAATCTTTCCCTTCCCTCCTGTCCCACTCTCCAGTGGACTACACAGATCTTACCCTCCAAGTCTCCACCCTCTCACTCACTGTTTTATCCCACCCCTCCACTTCAGCAAGTACTCCCTTCAAACTCACAGGCACTACAAACAGGGAAGCAGACCTCAGACCTTCACCTCTCATTTTGCTCCTCCAAATCAAATGTCTGAGTCTCATAGCCAGCTCTGTAACAGAACACCTCTTGCAATCTTCCCTACTTCCTCTCATCTCCAGTGGATCCAACAAATCTTCCCTACCTAACCTTCCCTCCTCCCTCATTCCTTCCTTTTTTCCAGCCCCTAACTCTAGCATGCACTCTCAGGGAATCTACAGGTCACTCTTTCCAGGGAGCCAGGTAGGCAAACTGCAGATCTTCACCTCTTCCTCTGTTCCACTAAGTCAATGTCCTTGTCCCATCCCCAAGATATGAGGCAGCCTCTACTTTCAACCACATCTCTAATTGATCCCACTACCTCTCCTAACCTCCATTCAACTACTCTTTGCTTTATCCTAGCCCCAAACTGCAGTACACACTCCCTGGAAATGCACAAGCCACTCTTAACAAAGTAACTAGTAGGTTAACTGCAGCCCTTCATCTCTCCCTCCACGCCTCCTAGTCCAGTCCACAAACTCATCAACAGCTCTGTAGACCTTCTGCTGTGGCCTCTCTTCACTCTGTACTCCATTTCCAGAGGACTTACTAAACAGATCCCCTTTGAATACTCTCCCCCTTCACAGCTCCCAGCCGATCTGCATTCTTAAGTCATTGGCCTCCAAACTCAAAAAAACATTTTAACCATAAGCCCCAGTACCCACAATTAATAGGATTCCAGAAGATTTTCATATAAGCAATACACTGCCACCATACTCTGCTAAGAACTACACAGGAAACAAAACTGATGGAATAAAACACCCACCCAAAAAAAGACAGGGCCATATATTAGCATCAATAATTATATCTTTCTAGTCCCAGATGCATAGATGCCACCTTGAAAACACAATAGCCACCACAATATGTCTCCACTTCAGCCCAGCAACTGTGTCACAGCAGGCTCTGCATATCCCAGTATAGCTGAAGAACAAGTGAAGAACCTTAAATAGTCTTTATGAGTATGATAACGTTTCTTAAAAAGGAAATAACACATGCCTTTGTTCAGAGAACATGGGGAGAGAGAGGCAGGTAGATTTCTGAGTTCAAGGCCAGTCTGGTCTACTGAACCAGTTCTAGGACATCCAAGGCTACACAAATGAACCCTGTCAAAAGTAAAAAAAAAACGGAAACAAATAAATTCATAAATTCCTTAAATAAATCTATAAAAACACAAATAAATAGTGGAATGAAGTGAATAAAAACATTCAAAACCTTAAAGTAGAAATAGAATAAATAATGAAAATCAAATTGAAGGAAATCTGGAAATGAAAAATTTAGGAATCAGAACAGGAACCACTTCAGCAAATTCACCAAGATATGCAAATGATGGAAGAGAGAATCTGAGGTACTGAAGATACCATAGAAGAAACAGATACATCAGTCAGTGAATATGTTAAAATCTAATAAACTGCTGGCACAAAATATTCAGAAAATCTGGGACACTGAAAAGATCAAATCTAAGACTAATAGCATTAGATGAAGGAGAATAAACTCAGTTCAAAGGAACAAAACCCATTTTCAAAAAATCATAGAAGAAAATCTCCATAGTCTAAATTAGAACATGTCTATAAGAGCACAAGAGCCATATGAAACACAAAATAAACATGACCAGAAAAGAAAATGCCCCCAATAATACTAATTAAAACACCAAAAGTAAATAACAATTAGATACTATTAAAAGCTGCAAAGGAAAAAGACCAAGAAATATATAAAGACAAACCTATTAGATATTTCATTCTCAATGGAGACTCTAAAAGCCAGAAGGGCCTGAATATATGTGGTACAGACGCTAAGATACCACATATGTCAGCCTGGACTATAATACCTCTCAAAACTCTCTGTTAGCATAGATGGAGAAAACAAGACATGATAAGACTACATTTAAACAGTATTTCTCTGCACATCTGACCTTACAGACGTTGTTAGGAGGTGAACTCCAACCTAAGGAGGTTTACTCTATCTTAGAAAACATAGGGAAAAAATAATCTCAGACAAGCAAAGTCAAAACCAGAGAAGCACACACACAACCACCACCACAACCAACAATAAGAAAATAACAAGAACCGGCCCTCACCCTAGATCCCTTCCCTGCGCGCCAGTCACCCCTGGCAAGACCTGCACACCTTGGCCCCAA
>CABHPP010098390.1:0-40251 GCA_902168425.1 Peromyscus attwateri | reverse complement strand
AAAAAAAAAAAAAAAAAAAAAGATCAGATGAGGGAAAGGAAGAGCATTTCTATACCTTGTTTCTTTTAAAAAAATGTTTACTCATTATTTATTTTGTGTGTAGGTGTGTGCTCCTGAATATAGGCATGTGCACTATGTGCATGTAGGTATCATCGGAGGCCAGAAGAGGGCGCTGGATCTTCTGGAACTGGAGTGGCAGGCAGTTGTGAGCTGCCCAGTGTGGGTGTTTGGAACTGAGTCTTCTGAAATAGCAGTGAGTGCCCTTAACTACTGGGTCATCTCTCCAGCCCCTTTATGTAGTTTTACAGCCTCAGCTTATTGGGGTTCTGCCAACTGAAGCCAGATACATTTCCACCAGATCCTACAGTAATTTCAGTTTAGAGACGAGCTGGTTTAGCAAACATTTCTCTGGAGAAGTGGTTTTCAAACTAAAAGCCACTTAGAGGAAAAAGTATTGTAATGTAAATGGTAACATTTCGTATCATTTCCCCAATTACCAAAAATAATACCAGCTCATTATGGAATACACTTCTTTATCCTTATTTATCAGTTTCTTTGCATGTACTTTTAACCTTTCAGACCTAAGTAAACCCTATTTTCCATGGCACACATTAGCTTTTGATATATAGTTTAGAAACACTTAAGATGCTTGTTTTATATTTCATGTAGGCGCCAATGGTCATTGAGGGCTGTTTTTAGACTCTCTCTCTCTCTCTCTCTCTCTCTCTCTCTCTCTCTCTCTCTGCCTGTCTGCCTCTGTCTCTCTCTCTCTCTCTCTCTCTCTCTCTCTCTCTCTCTCTCTCTGTGTGTGTGTGTGTCTCTGTTTTTCTCAATGTCTCTGTCTCTGTCTTTGTCTCTCTCTGTTCGTAAATCTGAAAATGAATTTCCATAGCCCCCCCCCCCCCTGCACACAAACATTGCTGGTAAATCTGGAATCCTCAGGTAGAACCCTGTTTCTTAGAATGATGTTTTAGCTGCTGTCAGGTTTCCTGTTGGTAAACTGCTCAAAACCTGAACACATTATAAGATACGCCTGTAAGCGAGTCTGGCCATTCTAATTTTCTCTCAGATGGTCTTCGGCTCAGGCTGTCTTCTGCTGTTCCTGGCCATTGTTCTCGGCACCCTGTTCAGGTTAGTCATTAGGAACACATGTGACTCCTGTCAAGGCTTTCTGTCATCTCGCTTGGCATTGTCTTGGCTCTTTTGCTCCAGGTTGGCCCTTCACTGTGGAATGGAGTCTGCCATGGCTGCTACCTCCAGGGTCACTTTGGGATCTGCCCTTCCTTCTTATTTCATCCCACCGTTCTCCTGATGGCGTCTGGCTCCTGTCTTGCAGTGGTCCTGCCTGTCCAATTATCTTGGAGATACAAAACTACAGATGCTGAGGTGGGTCCTTTCCTGAAGAAATTTTCCCTCAGAGATACCCATGCTACTTCAAGTTTTGGTCAAAAGACCGCTCTCTTTCCCCTTACCTGGAGCCATTCATCTCTTGGGCCATTTGAGCATCTCCTGCCTATTCCTATTAGAAACGAGAACTGCATATTCAGAGAGTGCTGGGCAAATGTTTCCACTTTCTTACTTTCCTCTGGACACAAGCAAAGCAGAGTAGACGAGGAAGCTGATGGTCATCCTCCTGCCTGAGCTTTCAGGCTCTACGAGCTACCTATCCAGCTCACTCATCTGATCATGAGGTTGGGGGTTCTAGTGCAGTGATTTCTGAACTGTAAGATGGGGAATGAGAGGTACCTCGCTGTTGTATGTAGAGTGGTGTATAGGACACACCCAGCCCCCAGTATGGCTCTTTTCATTACACAGCTAGACATTCTAACAGGTACCATCCCATCCTCTTGTCTTTGTTTATCTCCTGCTTGCCTGAGGAGCCATAGTCTCTGAATAGACATGGAAAGGGAGACAGAGGGGCCGGGCGAGAGGATTGACCCTGGGGTATTACAGTTAGCTTAGAAGACAGTCTTTTCCTCACTGGACGACTTGTTGTTCTAGCCAGGTCAGAATCAAGGTCATAATATTGTAGAGGGCAAACAATGGGTCCAGGTCAGAATCAAGGTCATAATATTGTAGAGCGCAAACAATGGGTCCAGGTTCACTTGGTTCCCACTGTCTTCCAGCACCATCAGGGTTCTCCGGCTCAGAGAGTAGGGTATATGGAACGGACTTGCAAGACCGTGCCTCTCAGTCCATCCAGTTAACAGTGGTATAGTAGACGGTTCCTGTGGACCTCAGCATGTGGTCTTTCTCCATCTTTAGTTGGTTCTTGTTTTTCTGTTTTGGCGTTTCTTGGGTATTGTGGCAAAAATCTTGCATTTCAGTTATCACCTGACTTCTTGATTTAAGAAGTCTGTTAATGAGAACACTAAATACCGGAAGCTAGGATGATACAAATAATCTATAACACATCTCTATTTTATTTATTTATTTATTTATTTATTTATTTATTTATTTATTTATTTATTTTTTCGAGACAGGGTTTCTCTGTGCAGCTTTGGAGCCTGTCCTGGAACTCACTCTGTAGCCCAGGCTGGCCTTGAACTCACAGAGATCTGCTTGGCTCTGCCTCCCAAGTGGGCCACCACCTCCCGGCTTCACACATCTCTATTTTAAATACAAAGGGAAACAGATTTTCTTATTCCACCCAAAGCTTTAAAAAAGAGAAATAGTGCCCTGTGTTTAATAGCACCACGATTTATCATGTTAGATATTGAGAAGTCAAGAAAGGACAGGATCCTGCAGCGGCTGCTCTTCTGCATCCCGGACATGAGAACACTGTCTTAAACTGGAAATAATTATCAGTTCAGAATGGATGAAATGCACCTCCAGCAGAGCAGCTTCTGATACTGTCTTTCCCAGCTCCACACCAGAGGACAAATTGCTCCTCTAGCAGAACCAAGAAAAACAATGTATCTCTTACCCAGCCTAGAGACAGGATGACCCATGAAGGTGCCCAGGTGGAACGCTCTTTATGCAAATCAGTTTATAGCCAAACAAACTGTACAGTCCTCTGACGGAAAAAACAGTGCGAATGTGGTGAACTTGGAATTCAGGAAAAGAGAATATGAACTTGTCAGGATGTCTTTAGCTCCTTCCAAGCCGGGTAACAGGTTCTGGCTGGTCTAAGCAAGCATCGTCTCTCTTCCAACAGGGACAACCTTATCTTGGAAGTGGAAGTAGTCACAATGGATGACTTGTTTCTTGAGATCATCTAGTGTCCTTGACTTGGAGCAGTGAGCAACCTCACTTCCCACATACAGCTTTCCTTCAGCTCAGGGGAAAATCTGGGCAGGCAGATATGGCTCTGCTGCTGAAGCGACAATAGAACCCAGTTCCACAGTTTATTGTTAATATAAACTCTAGGCATAGACATTTGATAGAGACAAAATGAGCCACACCAGGTACCAAAGACACATTTAACAATTGTGTGCCTGTTTCTTCGACGTCTTTATGTTTTTTCGTCTTCACTCTGACTTTTGAACTAGTGAATTGATTGTTCAAGACCCCTCTCACACCCACCCTCCACCCCTCCCATGTAAGCTCCATTCCTACATTGTGGTCAGCCCTTCTCAATTCAGCCTTCCCAGACCCCCAGACTCACTCTTTCCTCTATCACAGCTCACGTTTTCTCCTACTTAGATTTTTCCTTCTTCCTTCCTGCAAACCCAAATCTCACCATTTTAAGGGCAAAGTCAAGTCCACTTTTCCCCAGTTAAACCTTTCCAGCCAACCAGTGCTACCGATTTTAAACATATGCCTAGTATTCTGAGTTCACCTTCAGCCTGGCCCTCCATGGCCGCAGCAGAGTCCTATGGACTTCAGCACCACTTCCCCCACTTCTCTGGTATATAAATTCCCAGAAATGTTAGCAGTATTTAACTCCTTTGTGTGTACATTTGGTCCCTTAAGACTTCTAAGGGCAGAGATTCTCAAGTTTCCTGTCCTCCTTCCACGCTGATAACAAACCGACTCTAGCATTGTCCTGAATCGGAATGTAATTTAAGTGCCTCCCCACTGTTAAAAGGCAAACTCGGCTGCAGTATGCGTGCTCATGGGTCTCTGCCATGTGCTTTCTGAGAGACAGGCATTGGTCAGCATCCTAATTCTTCCCTACAAGAGACACAGATGATCTAGTAACCAGGGAGAGATGGACTCAGACCCGGCGAGGCTGCTGTTTCTGTAAAGCTTAGAATGAGTTGGATTTTCTAAGCCAGGCTTTGTCATCTTTAAAGTTGAGGGTTCCTAGGGTCCTGGTGAACGTTGAACACACGGTTGATGCTGCATTCATGTTAATAGTGATTGACAAGAAGGAAGGATTCCAAGTAATGCCTTGATTTGAGTCATTGCTGTGAGAGTCCTACAGTAGCTTTAGACAAGGAGAAATTGCATAACACTTTAAGGCTTCTTGGTTTTTAAAAAAAAAGTCAAGGAGACAGTAACATCAGACCAGGACTACCAGTCTGTAGTGATAAAGTGGAAACAAAGATGCCCCCGGCCCAGATGTGTGCCCAGAACCAAGAGAAAGTTCGGGTAGGCAGAGGGAGCATTTCTCTAGGAAGGAGGAACATTCTCTGAGCTGGAGCCAACAGCCTGGGCCCTCACCTGGGCATCAGTCCAGAAATAAAACAGTTTTTCATGAGACTCCGGTGACTTCAAATGCAAGGTGCTGTTTCAACCTGCCCGTGTGTCCTCAGCAGAGGCTGTGGAGCAGGAAGAACAGGCTTTACCTTTGCTTTCTGCCCAGACCATCCCAGGTGAGCCAGAATCCACCATCCTGGAAACACACGTCTGCCGGGTTCAAAGGCGACTTGACCAGTAGAGGAGAAGCGGCCATGGTGGCCACCTGGGGTTTTTAGCAACTGTGGCGACCAGTCTTTTCTGGGAGCCTATTAAATAAATAGAGTGTGAATCAGGAAGGAAATAAGGCTGGGACAGGAATAAGAGACGTATATAAGTATGACTTCAGGCCAAGTTCTGTCTGTTTCCAAAAGCTGACATGGCCCCATTGTAGACTATACATCATTGCCAAGTTGGGGAAGGTGAGCAGTGGGCTCTCCAGGGTGTAAGCCAGGCCCCCGTCTCTCCTAGTTCCTTTCCTGTTAGTCTCATTTGGATGTCTTCCAAAATAGCTGAACTCATTATACCTCACTCAAAAATGATTTCCCAAACTGCTCAAGGGTATCACGTAATAAGCATTGTAGAGGTAACCATTAGGTCTTATCACATGTAGGGACAAATGTGCTCCCAAGAAAGCATACACACACACACACTCACATTATCCTCAATAAAATCATGTAACAAACTTACAACACAGCCTTGGGGATTAACTTGCCCAAGTGACTGAACAAAGATCCTTGGCGCCTAGTGCTAGAGTCCAAGGGTATTTCAAAGACTCTCGGGAAGCAGAAAACTGGGTGAGGGGGTGAGGTGAACAGCACTCCGGATTCTTCACAGGGTGCTTCACCCGTGAGGCTGAGTTCCGGAGAGCTGAGGACGAAGAGGAGAATGGAAAAGGGGGGATTCTGTCTGTTCTCGGGATCTTCTCCGTCAGCAGGAGTTGATCCAAGATTCTGAAATCTCACGATGGGTCTTGGGATAGCTCTCAACCTTCATTCTCCTGGGTTCTGCAGGTTGTTTGAATCTGGTACTGTCCTGGACTTACACAAGACACTCTCATTTCTTGGGTAATTTTCTCTTCCACTTTATTCCTCCTCCTGCCCCACCCCCACACTTCTCCTATCCTCTTCCTTCTTCCTCCTCTTCCTCCTCCTCCTCTCCCATCTACTTCTTCCTTCTCCTTCACCTATTTCTCTTTCCTCCCCTTCTCTTCATCCTTCTGATCCTCTCCTCCCCCTCTCTTTTCCCCTCCCCCTCTCCTGTTCACCACCCTCCCCTTTCCCCGCTTACTAACACTATTTGAGTGCTAGCCCACCTAGAGCAATGCTTTGGTCTTTCATCATTCACCTACCTCTTCCGTGGCTGTTGTTTTCTTTGTTGTCCCGTGTGCTGAAAGAAGTCTTAGCTGTATCCTCAGAGGCCTCTCTGACATATTAGTTATGTCACCATTTCCCTTTCCCAAGAGCACCGAATGTTCTTTTAAAACAGCAACTGGAATTTTATAATGGCAGAAGAAACAATCTGTGAGGAAGACACAGCAAGTTGAACAGAATCCACAAATACTCATAGCAGAACCCGAGAGCACTAGGGGAGAAAGAAAGAATTCCACAGTCATATCGGGGATAATTTTAGCATCCTTATCGGCAGGCAATTCCTAGAAGATCTTGATGAAACATCTGCATAAAGGCAGATGATATGAATAACACTATTAGTCACTGCCTGACTTACACTGTGACCACAGTGCTCAACAGTTGCTGAATACACATTCCTTCAAGCACATACTAGGGTAGGCCACATGATGGATGATAAAGCAAGTCAACAATTTTTTCAAGACAGGATTTTTCTGTGTAGCCCTGGCTATTCTAGAACTCACTGTAAACCAGGCTGGCCTCAAACTCAGAGATCTGCCTGCCTCTGCCTCCTAAGTGCTGGGATTAAAGGCATGCATCACCACTGCCTGGCAACAAGTCAACAAATTTTAAGGAACTGAAAAATACAGTGGGCCTTTTTTTTTTCTGGTCACAGTGGAATTAAACAAGAAATTAGTATCAATATGACACCTATTCAAACCCCAGATATCTAGAAATTCAACAAGATTTTCTTTCTTTTTTTCCCCTAAAATTTATTTATCTATTATGTATACAGTGTTCTGTCTACACGCCAAAAGAGGGCACAAGATCTCATTACAGATGGTTGTGAGCCACCATGTGGTTCCTGGGAATTGAACTCAGGACCTCTGGAAGAGCAGCCAGTGCTCTCAACCACTGAGCCATCTTTCCAGCCCCAAGACTTTCTTAAATAATTTTGAACTGAATGAAAATAAAGAATATTGTATCAAAATTTGTGGAAACCATTTGTCTTAGTTAGGGTTTCTATTGCTGTGAAGAGACACTATAGCCATGGCAACTCTTATAAAGGAAAACATTTAATTAGGGTGGCTCGATTACAGTTCACAGGTTCAGTCCATTATTGTCACAGTGAGACATGGCCACATGCAGACAGACATGGTGCTGGAGAAGTAGCTGAGAGTACTACATCTTGTAGACAACAGGAAGTTGACTGAAACACTAAGCGGTATCCTTAGCATAGGAAACCTCAAAGCCTGCCCCTACAATGACACACTTCCTCTAACAAAGCTGTACCCACTCCAACAAAACCACACTTCTTAATAGTGCCACTCCCTATGAGCTTATGGGAGCCAATTACGTTCAAACTACCACACCTTTAAAATAGATTTAACATACACATTAAAAAACATTTAGCCGGGCGTTGGTGGCGCACGCCTTTAATCCCAGCACTCGGGAGGCAGAGGCAGGTGGATCTCTGTGAGTTCAAGGCCAGCCTGGGCTACCAAGTGAGCTCCAGGAAAGGCACAAAGCTACACAGAGAAACCCTGTCTCGAAAAACCAAAAAAAAAAAAAAAATTTAAATCATAGGATGATAAAAATAAGGACATGAATCAATGAAGTAGACATTCAACAGATAAAAGAGAAAAGTTAATTAAAATAAAAGATTGACAAAATAAACAAACCCTTAAACTAGATTAATTGAAAGAGAGAAACTATATATCTCCAATATGAGGAATAAAAAGGGGATATCACCAACATAAATCCTGCAAACAAGTAAAATATAAAAGAATAATAAAGAAAATTTATGCCAAAAAATTTAACCGTTAAAATTCTTGAAAAAAAGTATCAAATTTGATATGAGAACTAGGGCATCTAAACAGCTGAATTATCAAACACCTCCCAGATGGACACCCAGTGCAGAAGGTTTTCCTTATAACTTCCATCAAACATTCACAGCAGAAATTACTCCAAGTTACATAAACATTTTGGGAATATGGTAGTCTTTTCCAGGGAAGAACCCTCAAATTGGTTACCAAAATACCAAGTGGTCCCTGAAATCGTATGCATAAAAGTAACTTTATAAGGACCAAGCAGGTTGTACTCCTATCTTTAGGAATACATATGTAATGGGGACATGCATGGGAAGGTTTGAAGGGAGGAAAGAGAAGGGGAAGTGATATAATTACATTTTAATTTAATATATATAAAGAAGAAAATAAGGTTCAAAGATCATTGTATTAGACACTTGAATAAACTACATAAGCACAGGAAAAAAAATCAGATCAGGAAAAGAGGGAACTTGCTGCAGCTCACTTCAGGAGGCCAGCATCACCTTGATACCCTAATATGACAAAATCATCACAGAAGACCAATAATCTTCATGAACAGAGCAAAAATTCCCCCATCAAAACATCAGCAAATTGAATCCAGCAATATTTAAAAGAATACAAAACATGATATATAAATGCTCAATATACACATGGAAAAATCCTCAGTGCCATTAATCACCAGGAAAATGAAATGACTGTGAAGTTTCATACACACATTGCAAAAATTACAGAATGACTGTTAAAAAAAAAAAGGCCAGTGTGTCTAATACTGTGAGGATATGGGGCGACTGGTACTCTCCATTAATGCTGATAAGTGTATATGTCCTTTGGAAAAACTCCATCAAACTTCATTATCTACCTACAACCAGCCATTCCAGTTTTATATTTACCAAAAACAAATTAAAAAGATGGGCCTACATGAAGACATATAAACTTTCTTTTCCACATTCAATAAACAGGGATAACACAAAGCTCACAAACATTGGGTGAGTAAATAAATTGTGGTATGTCTGTACAACGGAATACTATCAAGCAATAAAAAACCAAGCCATTGATATGTACCATCTTGAACCAGTGGGAATAAGTGCCCTGAATGGCAAGGGATCCAGTGAGAGGACCAGGGGTGAGAAATACGGAAGACAAGAAGTCTGTTTCAGAAGAACAGGTGGCTGAGAGATGATAGGGAGCAGAAAAAACAAACAGCAACAAGGGAAAACCCCAGACAACTAAGGACAGCCAGATACTGCCAGAAAGCATTGTTTCCTCTTCCTCGTTACTATGGTGTATAAGTGATGTGTATCCAGTGGACACAACCACTTCTTTCTTAACTCTACGTTGCTTTTTCTCAGTCTAGTATAGGGTAGTGTGATGCCCTGGAGATGCTTTGCAGCATCAGGTACTGAGTTTCTCAGTGAGGATGTTCTGTGGGTTATGTGTCTTAGATGCAAATTTGACTTAAACAATGTTTTCAACTGAGAGTGAGCTACAGCTCTGCAGTGGCATCTGTACCCACCTGTAGTAGGACAGGCTCTTAGGGTCAAGGAAATTGGCTCAAACCAGTTGCCAAGGCATGCATATAATGTACTTCCGTATGAGCCAACCTGGAGTCTGCCTGAGGGCCTAGCAACAGGCGCTGTCAGAGGTCCTGATCATGCCCAGGCAATGCCGCCAGATTGGGACACAGCTTGGGCACTGGGAGGAGAGTATATAAGGCCTTTCCTGTTATTGAATAAACAAGTTTGCCGTTGTTTTGTTCAACTGACTCCTGGTGTCTGTTTCACTGACGCTACACCTTCTTACCCTCCCCTGAGGGAGCCGTTAGGATCCAGCAACACCCACCCTGTTCAACTCCTTACATGCCAGAGAGGCTGGAGGAGGGATCAGTGTGCTAGCCCCGACAACCTCTGCCACCAAGCTGACTGAAGACACTCCATCATTCTCTCTGGCAATGCAGGCCATAGAAGTCACAGCCCTGATTCCAGTCTAGTGAACTTCTGTAAGGACACACCCCGACCTGCATCTCTAGCCCTGTGCAGCTTAGCAGCTGTTGACCTCCCGTGAGCAAGGCCAAGAAGGAACAGACACCCACAGGTGGTTGTTCGTCAACATCCAGACCTTGTGTGGTCCACCCTTTTGTCTAGCCCAGGTCAAAACTCAGGACCCAGTTCAGGACACAGTCCAGGTTCCCTTCCAGTGTTTCATTTTCACCTTGCTTATCTGCCAGCTTTCCTAGTGGTAAATAATCAATCCTTCAATTGGTTCTGGAATTACAGCACTAATGGTCTGCACAGATAGCTGTGTGGTATTCACTGACTTGGGAAAGACCCAGGAAGAGCTACCTCCTAAACTTCAAAGCCTTTAGCCCACTTAAAACACACCCAAAACTCTGGAGATTATAGGCGGTTTAGCCGAAAGACATGGAAAGCCTGGAGATAAGATAGAGTCTCCAAACCTTTCATGGAAGCTGTGAAAATGCTATCAGGATCATCTCTAAAAAATGCAAAGCACCCTAAAAGTTGAATCAGTCATTTGGCAAACACTTCCCTGGACAGATAAGAGACCTGGACAGGGGCGAGAAGAGATGGGACAGAGACCATGCATGAAAAAATGAAGACTAACCAATCTCTTGGTTCATCCAAACACTACATTACTCCAATCTTCAAAACTTATTAAAAATGACAGCTTAGGAGAGGTCAGCGCAAACATCCGAGCCTTGGAAACAAAGGAGTCACATTATGCTTCTGGAATGTGAGTCTGCGTTTCACCTACTTTATCTGGTCCACATTCCAAGGCTTCTTAAAAAGGTTGGTAAACAAACAATCCTGTCAGAAACCAGCCAACAACTGGGCTGGCTGAGTTCTAAAGGTCCACTTCCGCTTCCAGGTGAACTTGATCATTCACAGCTCGTTCTATTTGTCACACCTGAAGAGCCAGGTTGACACACTCATGCAGGAGGTGGGATGGCCGTCACCTGCCATTCTCTCGGCCCCTCAGAGCAATAGGCTTTCATAAAGCAGCCACTCACTCTATTGCAAACCCAATGAGGGGTAATCTTGTTCCTCATCAGTCAATGACAGGGAGTCCTGACCTTCTCCTTCCCTAATACCCCGAACTTCTGCATGCCCGGATCTGTCTGAATGCATAGTCTGGCAATGAGATGAGGGATGGTGGATGTTCTGGGGTGCTCACTGCAGGAGGCAGGGGTTTCTCTGACTCTCAGCCATACAATGAAAACATCAAGATCCTCAGGGCTTTACTGATGTGCAGAGCAAGGGATTGACCTCACAGGGACTCACCGCTTCCAGAATATGCTTTTCATATAAAATACTTTTATGTGTATTGTGTTGGTTTTCCCCTATGATCCTACAGCTGGTTATTTACAACGTTCTCTTTGCTGCCTCCCCCAGGATCTCAGGGATTGCTGGAGCAGAAACTCTTAAGTGAGGAGTTCTCTCACTGTGAGGAGTCCAAAGGAACTTAGTTGGTTCATTTTGACAGGGTTATTTTCTTTTTCAGGCAACTGTAGTTATAAAGTGGGGTAATAAGATACATGGAGTGAATAGACCTCATTATGGAAACAGGTAACTGGACAGTTGTAGTTTGGAGAGGTGAAGCAACATGTCTCAGACCACACAGCTTCTTAGACGTAGGATAGGGCCTAAGAAGTCAGCTCTCTGCTGAGTTTCTAGTATTTTGCACTGTCACGTTTATTAAGTATGGATCCCATATTATACAAGTATAAAATCAATGACCAAAAGTTTTATAACTGAGCTATTCTCCCTGTACGTGGAAATCAGCCATGTGTTCTGTATATCTGGAGTGGAGTTCCTGGTCCCTCTGGAAGCTGACTTCCTCCACCAAGCCTGGCCCTCCTGCTCTGCTTTTTAAGAGTGGGTCAGATGGCAACCCTTTCAGCAGGCTGCTCCCCTCCTCACCTAGAATGAAGCCCAGCCTGAACCCTCACGCAGCAGGACAGACAGGGACGGAGAGGTCGACCAGACCATGAGAACTGGCTATGGTTGCAGCCAGGAGAAGGCACAGGAACAATGAGGAGATCGGTGGACCCAGACAAGCACCAGGGGCAGACCCTCCCACTCAGAGACAAGAGTGAAATGGAGAAGGGGGGGGGGGGGTCAGCTGAATCAGGCCTGGATGTGGAGGCCCAGAATCCCGGCACATTGCCTGACTCCAGGAGCCAGGCAGCTAAGAGCCAGAGGGTATGGGCGGGAAACCAGTCCTGTCTCCCCTGCCTGACCTGTCTCAGGACCCAGCTGGCCACTAGTCCACAGATACAGTGGGAAGATAAGGGCGATGGAGCAATGTCAGAGCCCAAGCCAGAGTCTTTATATTTAGGCATTAAAGTCCATCCAAAAGTCAGGCAAAGTCAAAAATCGACACAAAGTTGAGTTGAAAAGCCTAAGAGGCTGTGGACACTACTCTCTAAAATTGGAAAAATAGAGATGTCCAAGTCAGAACAGGAAGACCAGGGCATAGGGGTGGGGAAGAAGTTTTTTGTTTTTTTTTTTGCTAAGGCTCTTTAGAGCCTTCCTTTCCCTAGCTCCCGAGTGATAACCGGGACTCCTGATAAACGTGCTTCTGATAACAAATTTGTGCTGACGGCATCGCATAAATAACGGTGATATTCCACATCAGGCCAGACTTGAGCCCTGTCTAGGAATGAATGATGTATCTAGGAAGAAAGATTTTCTGGGAGTAACAACCCAGGCGGTAAGAACCACACACAGAGATCGCTAAAAGTGCTTTCAGAGACTTTCCTGGGTCTGGATGGGAAAGACCACTCCCCTCGTCACCCTCCATTCACATTCCTGCAGGCACAGCACAGCACTGCCCCAGCTTGTCTCCTGCAATTCCAGAAAGTGACAGGCACATCAGGCTGTAAATTCTGATGTCCTGTCTCCCCTGGAAAGCGGGCTTCTGCAGACTCCGAGCTCAGACTGTCTTTGTGTTGCTGGGGTCTTAGGAGGAGGTCTGGCCTGGACAATGGAGCGCCCATGTTCTGAACCTCACCCTGGCCTCCTCTACACAGCAAGATTGCGTGTTTTCTCTTGTCATGCCTCTCACTCTCCCGAATCTAATGACCTTTGACCCCGAGCTGGCCAATTCTTGAAGCAGCTGCCTGCTTGGGGTTCCCTGCTTTGGGAACCGAGCACCTGAGCCTATCTAAAGAAGTTCAGTCACGCTGGGCAGTGGTGGCACACGCCTTTAATCCCAGCACTTGGGAGGCAGAACCAGGCAGATCTCTGTGAGTTCGAGGCCAGCCTGGTCTACAGAGTGAGATCCAGGACAGGCTCCAAAACTACACAGAGAAACCCTGTCTCGGAAAAAAACAAAACAAAACAAAACAAAAAACCCAACCAACCAAACAACAACAACAAAAAGAAGTTCAGTCACAGGATTGGTGAACTGAAACTCAGAGCTGAGAATGTGGCATAGTGTTAAGGAAAGTGTCTCAACCAGGGTTACCACTGATGTGATGAAACACCGTGACCAAAGCAACCTGGGAAGGGGAAGGCTTATTTGTATTCCATTCCCGAATTGTAGCCTATCGTTGAAGGAACTCAAACAAGGTGGGAACCTGAAGGCAGGAGTGGATGCCGAGGCCACAGAGGGGTGCTGCTTACTGGCTTGCTCATCACGGCTTGCTCAGCCTGCTTTCTTATAGAACCCAGGACCACCAGCCCAAGGATGGCACCACCCATAATTAATTATTAATTAAGAAGTGCTCTACAGTCAGGAGGGTGGGGCCCAGCACTTGGGAGGCAGAGGCAGACAGATTTCTGTGAGTTCAAGGCCAGCCTGGTTTGCAGAACAAGTTCTAG
Source organism: Peromyscus attwateri (assembly GCA_902168425.1). Lineage (NCBI taxonomy): Eukaryota > Metazoa > Chordata > Mammalia > Rodentia > Cricetidae > Peromyscus > Peromyscus attwateri. The sequence goes on along the minus strand of CABHPP010098390.1, from coordinate 26,610 downwards.
GACAGCCAAGGCTACCCAGAGAGACCCTGTCTTAAGCACCCACCCCCCCCCCAAAAAAAAAAATAAAGTAAAGAAAAAGAAATGTATCAGGTTGACACAAAACCAGCCTGCATAGATAGGTCACCCTAAGTTGACGTACACACGTCTAAGAAGAAAAAACAAACGAACACCCAATTTTATAAAACTTTCCCATCAAAGGCCAAGTTTTAAGACCTTGACTCTGGATATAGCTGCAATGACCTATGATTACTGAAAGATCCATAATGTGATGGTACATTGACAAGGTGGTTCTCTGACCAGCCAGCTTAGAACTCATACTCCGTAGGTCCTTGGTGCTTCCAACGCTTTTCCACCATTCATACAGCCCTAAAAATTCCTAAAGCAAAGAACTTGCTACTTGATTTAACCTGATCTTTTCTAAGTTACTCAACCACTGATTTTTTATTCTGGGGTCCCTAACTGTTCTAAGAACGTGGTTTGGAAAATGCAGAGGGAGCCCTGTTTATTGACTAGGGTTTTGAAGGTCCTGGTTCTTCACCTGATTAATGAATGAATGATCAATACACTTTGTGTCACTAGCGATCTCCTGACACAAGTCCTACACTGAAGCATGCCCTCCATGTCTTCATTTTTTTAAATATCCAGATATTTTTTAATATCCATTTTTTAAATATCTTTTGCAGCCCTGTAGTTATGACTTCTGAAGGCGCTGAGCTAGGGGTTGCAGCTAGCCCGACTGGAAAGCGGTCCATGTCCAATAGCCCATCTTTCTGGGGAGTCAGAACGTTCTAGGCCTGAGACATCTGAGTTCAGGACCAAGGGGGGGGGGCGATCAATACTGTCATTGCGAACTGGAGGGCCTCAGGAGGGGCAGCTGTTGCCAGGGCCACGTGCTCCAGAGTGGCATTAGAATACGATCTTCTGGTGCCTCTGCCAAGAAGTCTTCCCTGCCCTCTGCCTCTTCATCCTGGAAGCCACGATGGGACTGCTTAAAGGTAAAATGGCCAGAATCCACTGCTCTTGACGCTGGCCTGAATTCTATACTGTCCTCAAAAGGGCGCATGTTGCTTTGGGGCCTTAAACAGAGACCTGATGTTTTAAAAAATGAAAAAGGAGAAAGCATAAGGCAAAGTAATGCTCCGGAAAGCATTCCTAGTCACTGACCAAAATATGAAGAGTTGATGAAAGACCCTGACTTGTTCTTGTGCCAATGGAGGCACTGGATTGTGATGGTGGAAACGACGCACTAGGCTGCGTGGACGCCTGTAGCACCAATCTTAAAAGGTCTTATTAATAAAAACAAACCTGGAGCCAGGTATTGGGGTGAATGCTGGAAGGTCAGAGAAGCAGAACAAACCACAGCTTCCTCACCTTGCCAGTTCCTCAGCTGATCCTGTTTCCTCAGACTGGAAGCCTCTGTGTCCTCATCCAGAATGAATCTCAGCTGAACTGCTGCTAAAAGCCGAAAAGCTTAACCGACCCTAGTTCCTGGTCCTCACGCCTTATATACCTTTCTGCTTCCTGCCATCACTTCCTGGGATTAAAGGCGTGAGTCACCATGCCTGGCTGTTTCCAGTGTGGCTTTAAACTCACAGAGATCTGGATGGATCTCTGCCTCCCAAGTGATAGGATTAAAGGCGTGTGTGCCACCATTTTCTGGCCTCTGTATCTAGTGGCTGTTCTGTTCTCTGACCCCAGATAAGTTTATTAGGGTGCACACTATTTTGGGGACCACAGTATCACCACAGACGCCCCCTGCTGGCATCACCGCTCTCCTGCAAGCACCATGTGGCTCTCTGGCTTGGCCCACCAACTGGAATGGGCAGATTGGGGCATCCCTGCCCTCGGAGATCTCCTCTCACAGCAAATGGCTACATATCGGCTTCGAATGACCCTTCCTTGGTTTCTAATTCAATCTAGCTCAATGTGCCACACAGATTTCTCATTGCTTTTCTGTCCTGGCCTCCCAACTAGTGGAAAAACTTCTCTTCCGCCTGGCTGAGTCTAAAATCATAATACTGACGGAAATCATTTGATAATCCTCTCAGACATTGGGGATGTGATTTTATTTACTGAACTTTCCCCAGTCCATATGTCCACTGTTAAATGCCACAGGTATGGGCATTTAAATTAACATTTCCCTTAAAGTGGTGGCTGGGGTTTCTCTACCACCCAACATTAACCTTAATGCTGTGTTGGTTGTCTGCCCATGTCCAGCTGTTCTCTCTCCCTTCCACATCTGGCCAGCCCCCAAACCCTTCGCCCTTCTTTGTGTCATGGCCTTTCCTTCCAAGTGAGGCCAAGATGCAGCGTCATCTCGCGCTCTACTCACAGTCTCCACGTTCTCAACTCCCCTTCACGTCTCCTCAGCGCAGCCTGGGCCCTATCCATCAAGCCGCTGAGAGGGCTCCTCCTGAGGGCCCTGATGATGAGGCAGTGTCCGCCCTCCTGGGACTTGGCGGCTGTCTTGTCTGTGACTCTGAGGACTGTCCATGCCTGGAGAGGCACTCTATGTCCTTGGTTGTGAAGCCCCATGTCCCATTTGTCCTCATCAACTTGGTGGCCCTGCAGCATTTAGTGTAAGCAGGAAACTCTCTTGAACAAAGAATTCTCTCTGTTCTCATTTCCCGGCTAGATTTCTATCTAATAGCTAAGTCATCGTAGTGCAATTTCTACTTTGCTTTCTGAAAATCAAAGAACCTTATTTCAAATTTCCTCTCCTATATCATTTCCTTAAGGAACTGTAAGATGACATCTTCAAACCTGCATCTCCATCACTGGTGGCTCATTGAATTCTTACCTCTGTGACAGTGAGTCCCAAGGTCTTGGACTGAGACATTCAATTTGGTAAGCATATTGAATTTTGGCCACTGGTATGACTGTTTACACACTCACACACACATACACACACACACACACACACATACACACACACACACACACACACACACACACACACACTCTTCATACACAGAGACACCTCAAAAGCTGTTTGAGAAAGCTGTTTGAGGCTTGACTGTCAACAGCTTTATAAATTTTAATGCTTAAAACTTTAATGCTTATAAATTTTAATGCTCGGGGATTTGGTTTTTGCCACAGACCCAGGTGGAACTCAATGACACCAGAAATAGCAGAGACAACAGGTTTCTGGGAAGAGGAAGTGGGCACCGACCTCTGGCCATGCCATCTGTTCCTGGTGCTGACCCAAGAGCTGGAGGTTCCTATGGGCCTGGGGAATTGTCCAGCTGTGAGTCCATTTTACTTAGGTTGAATTCAACTCATATTCCTGATTTCAGGGTTTCAGTGTTTGGTCACCCAATGTTTGGCTCTGTCAGATACCACTACTCTAGGTTTTTTGAATACATACTAATCGATAATAATAAAACTATTCTGATTAGTGTAATTGGAAGAATTTGACCACACTCTTTGGGAACCCTGGAATAACACCCAGCACTCACCACTCTGGGATTCAAGTCAGGGGCTGTGGATCAATTCAGAGCCTCCTCGGCACAGGCCAGCTATTTCTCCGTGCTTTGGAACTGTTGGATGGTAGCACAGAAGTTGTGGATCAGCCTGACAGTCACATAAGCTGGGAAGGGGAAACTCATGACGCCCTGAACTGCCTGTCTCATTTGACAGAATCTCAAAGCCAGCAATGATATCACATGCTCCTCAGTAGAACTGCTCTAAGGAATGAGTTTTGTGTCTCTCCCCAAGAACCCCCCCCCCCCTTAGGAATGTCTACAAGCCAGGCATTGAATGCCACAGGAAGAGACACACCCTTCCATCTGTCCCTTCCCTCCTTACCAAACACATGTCAGGAAGCTACTGTGAACACTGAAGTCATGCATATCTTTTCTGGAGAGTGACCTTGTCTGCAGGCTGTGATCTCCAGCAGCTGGGCAGTGGACACAAATCTTTGTTCTAAGGAAACTGTAGGATGCTGCCCCACTCACCTGGTGCCTGGGATGAGATACCACAACTAGCCTGAACAGGTTCTCAGACACTCACTAAACCACTTTCCTTATTCTTTTGAAGAAGAGAGTATGTGAAGATTAGTACCTACATCAAACTGGGTGAGGTAACCCAATTCAGAGGTGGCGTTTCACCTCAGTCTGAAGTTTGGCACTGTGTCTTGTTTCCTGCCCCAATTTTCCCTGCAGAAGTCAGATGACATTTGAGAGTTTATTTGCAGAAGAGGTTTGGCTGTGGTTGTTAAGTATACTGGCCGCATGTTTCTGCTTGGTCTAAGCTCTCCTTTGACAACAGACAGAGAAGCTAACCAGGGCTATGTGTCATTATGGTATGAACCAACCTTATTTTCTTGCCAGTAGACAACCAGTTCCTCTTTAAGAATGTATTTCTACATTAGTTACATGGAAAGAACAGCCAATGACCCCCCAACCAATTCACTGTAGCAAATGCATACCAATCATGGGCTGGTGAAAGACACTGTAAATGAAATAGATATAGTTCCTCACCTCAAGGAGCTTACAGATTTAATGGGTACAGTTAGACACCTAAAATACAGATCAGTGAACTGGAATGTGGTGGCAAATGAGTTATCTAGCATGCAACCCAGACCTGTAATGCAATGGGAAGGTCCCCCCTATGGCCAAAATCATACAGAAGATAAAGAATTTCTACCATGTATTTCATTAGGGATCTAAAATGAAATTCTGAAGGGAATGATGGAGAAGCAATATTCAAAGAGATAATAATTGAGGATTATTCAAATACCAATTGTTTTTTTTTTTTAAAATTCCAAATAGACAAAACAAATGGCTCTGAAAATAATCTATCATTGTGAGAATATAAATGCTCAGGTGGAGAGATCATTTTTAAAGCAGCGGAAGGGAAAAGACACATCGCCTTCCGATGAATAGCAGCAGCATGAAGCTAGCTTCTCCATAACAGCATCAAGGGGCAGAAAAAAAAAGAGAATAATGCCTTCCGGGCAGTGCATAACAGCCAAGCTAGTGTTATATGCCTACCAATGCGGCATTCAAATCACGTAGGCCATGGTAAGTAGTAGAGTGATCATAAGCAAGATGATCGAGTAAGGAAGGAAGGGACAATTAGTTGTGACTAGATGGTGGTGGTGAGGAGCAGTGAACAAAACAAATGGCGCATAACTAGATCTGGACCCAGACGGAAAAGCAAGATGTCGGCAGCAGGGAAGCAGAGACGAAGGGCTTCCGGCGGCGGCGGTCACTGACGGTCAAAAGAGAGGACCCTACCTCCCACGCAGAGCAGTTTCGCTCCGTGTTGTGAGCATAGGTGGTGAGCAGGATGTCATCCCCCCCCTTAACTCTTCAGCTTGGTAGCCCCATAGAGGACACGATCTGCCTGTCTTCCCTGCTGCCCTGCTGAGTGGTGCTCCAGATAGCGCACTCAGAAAAGGGGACCTAGGGAGCATGTAGGGTTCTGAGGCGTGTTCAGGTAAGAGAAAACAATGGAGCATCATGATGGCTAACCTTGGTCGTCAATTTGACACATAGGAAAGAAGGAACCTCGGCTGAAAAACTGCCTCATCAGATTGGCCTGTGGGCATGTCTGTGGAGCAATTTCTTGATTGGTTTTTCTGCCTTTTGATGGAGGAGGGTCTAGCCCACTGTGGGTGGCACCATTCTTAGGCAAGTAGGCCTGAGCTATATGAGAAACGTAGCTTGAGAGCAAGCCAGTAGGTAGTCTTCCTTTATGCTTTCTGCCTCAGCTTCTGTGGGGCCAGAAGTTTCTCCAGACAATTGGTTCCTAGGAATCCTTCCTCAAATCATCCTAAAATTCAAACTTTTCATTTTGATATTAATAATGTTCAAGTTTTCCACAGTGAAAAAGAAATCTTTCCATTAGCAACCTCTGATGTCTCCAGAAGGAAGATGGGACCCCATAACAACAGCTCTACCTGGTTCATAGTGATGCCATTGAGCCAAAAAACACCACTCAATGATCAGCTTTAGACTGCAAACTCTTCAGGACAGTTCCAAGATGAGATGGTCCATCATATTACACTTCTAGCCAGAACTTCAGATAACCTTACCCATTACTCTGAGACTTTACAGCTAGTCCTTTTGAGATTTAACCATTTAGCTTTCTTACAGGATCCCACAGAGATACCATTGCCCCCTAGACAGCAGAAAGCAATTTTTTAAAAATGATGTCCCCTTTCCTAAAAGGTTATATTTTCTCAATGTTATGGATAAGTTGTAATAGGGTTGGGGGTGGAACAAAAAAAATTAGACTTAGGATTCTCTTTTGGAAAAGAACAAAGGGGAATAGATAGGTATAGGATATTAAGGTAGATTCTTGTATCTGCTAGTAAACTAATTTAGCAAACTATCAGCCTTAGATAATTTGCACTGATATGGATTCTTGTATATTGATACAAATGTAAACTATTTTTCTATTCCTATTTAAGATAATTTGTATATGGATACAAATTCAATACTATAATTGTCACATTGTATACATGTTCCTACTTCTATTTGAAATATTTTGTATAATGATACAAATGTAAAATTATATTTGTCACACTGTCTGTATGTTCTACCTCTGTTTAGGATATTTTGTATATTGATACATATTAAGGCTATTGTTTTCATATTGCACTTTACATTTCTACTTCCTGTGGCTGCTTTCCTGCTGAGCTACTCCTGGCCTGGTTCCAGAGAGCAGCACCTCACCCTAATCCTTCCTTAGTTTAACCACACCTTTTGTTTCTCTTACCTGTTGTTTCTCTTATCACCCTATGTGAATCTCGTCTGAGAGTCAAGGATCAGAGAGTCTCCCAAGGGATCAAAGGCCTATGCAAAACTTGGTTCAGGAAATCCGGAAAACCTTGGTACCTGAGAAATCAAGGAATTTGCACTTGGCATTTTGTCTCTGGGAGCTCCTTTTAGGTTGATTTGAGGGTATGGAAATTAACTGGCTAAACTGTAATTAGAGAGAAATAAAATTGCCCTAAACAAGGGGAAAGTGCTTCAGTCCTTTGAGGCTGGACCCCCCTGCAGCCATGAAAGGCTATATTCATTCTTAAGATGCCTCTGAATCTTCTTTCCACAGATGCGTGTAAACCCACACACCCGTGTTGTGACACAGCGACAACCTCCATTTAAGATATTTTGTATATTGTCACAATTTTGAGGTCATTGTCCTTGTACTGTACATCTGTTTACAGATTATTTACCTTATTAATGTGAAGCCTTATCCTTAGGTTATTTAGGTAGATAAAATTTACAGATTAATAGTCACACATGTTTGTCATATCTATAGTTATATTAGTTAGGTTTTCCAGATTTATAGAAACATATGTCAGATGGATAGGTAATCTTCAAACATTTCATAGAACTAGAGAATATGGCATTTAAATGTTTTGATAACTTAGAATTCTGTTGACATGAGACATGATTGTTCCTGGCAGCACCAATCTACTCCTGAGAGAATGTTGGGCTTCAAGACACTCCATATGGAAGTTTGTCTTCTTCTTGGCACAAAATGTCCTGCTGGGCAAAGAACTACCCTTGCCTCTACTGCTCACGGCATGAACACTGTCCTTTCTGGACAAGCAGGACACAAGGAAAAGCGACTGCTGAACATTGCCAAGGCAGGGTAAGATGGTCTTTCAAAATTCCTGCTTCTGATAATGGTCTGTCAGATACTCTAGGCCTGTAGCCAAGTTAGATGCCCCAACAGTGCTGAGAAACTTGAGGTGACTGTCCAGGCTGCCAGCTGTCTCTGTCAATTCTTGCAATTTTCCGGAAGTTGCTTACTTGCACTTCCTGTTTTCTCAGATAATATTATTTCCCTCTCAGGTCTTTGATTCCTGTATAATATTAAAAGGACCAGCCTTAATATTACACTTCCCAGGGGCTCAGAAGAGAGAACTATGAACGGCAAGAATTATTTTCGGGAAGTGAATCTAAGTACACCGAGCTCTTTGTCCGTCTACTTTATTCCTCTGGGATAAAATCCTATCTACACAGCTTCAGTTCTGTTCTCCTGTCTAGCTCCTTTCTTGCCTGATTTCTCTCTATATTTATCTACTGTTAGCTCTAAGTTCTATCTTAATTCTCTCATCTTAATTCTGCCTCATCTAGGTCCTTCTCATCTCGTTCTTAACCAGCTAGTACTTCCCCATCTGGCTCTTCTTCATCTTCCATCTGGTCCACATGTTCTCTCTGTCAAAATCCTCCTTATCCTTCTCAGTTCTCTGTCCTCAAGTTCTCCACTCCTCTCCTCCTCTCCATCTCCTTATACCTCTCAGTTCTGTCTCTATTCTCTGAAAATAAAACTACCTTTTTATCCCTTTGACCCTTATCTGTCCAAGCTATCTGCCGTTTTTTTCTGCAGGGTGGGGGAAAGTGTGCTCGGTCGCTAGGCAACCTGTGTACAGCTAGATGCCTCCGGTGATAGTTAAAGGGAGATCTGGAACTAGAGGTAAGATTTGGGAAAGGAGGAAGTTAAGCTTAATTGGCACATCTGCCAGGCCTTCTCAAATGGGTAGTCTGGATACCAGAGTCTGTTCTTAGAGGGTACAGAGGAATCTCTTGATAAGGTACTTTCCTCTGTCTGGGGATGGACCTGGCCGGATGCTGCCAATGATAATAATTACAGGGAGGCTTGAACTGGGGTTCTGGCTGAGCATAGCTGTCAGTGCAGAAGGTTATCTAAATATTCCTAGAAGTGGTTAGGTGAGGAGTTAGGGGTCTATAAAGTTAGTAAGGCTGTAAGAAAGGAGGATCCGAGCTAAACTGTGTGAAGCTATTACTTAAGGTCCACCTGACCTAGGCAGTGTCTCCATGTGGAATTTACCTTAATTTCAGGAGGCTTATTATGTGATGGTCTGGACTGTTATTTCTGTTAGTCCTTGAATGTGGCTAAGGGAGATATCTGATTCCAGTGCTGAAAGGAGAAGAAACGGATGAGCCTGAGGGAAGAAGTCTTTCCTGAGGTTGTTCTCCAAATGCCTCGAACATATATGCACAAATAGTGAGCAGTCCACACTGTTAGCAATTCTTACAGAAAAATCAATTGGGAAAGCTATGAAGGACACATAATTTTCATAAAAGAAGACAGCTGATATATAGCAAGCCAAGTAACACCAAAAGCTCCTTGGAATTTGGCTTCCTCTGGAGGAATTCCTTGATCCCTTCAGGCTTTGCCATAACTAGCTGAGTATAATATATTCCTGCAGCCCGTAGTATTTGATGGGGCTGAAGACTAGACAGTTACAGTTATAATCTTCTCGTATCTTAGCTAAGAACATTTTAGGTACTAAAGTTAGATTCTTCAGGATAGGACAGCTATTGGAATCATCTCTGTAACATGCCATTTACCTATGGTCTGGACATTTCTGGATATTTAGTGTGTGTCTCATTTGATGTTGTTCTTGTTGGTTGTATTTCTATTTTGCTTATGATATTACCTTTCCCATCTCCTGGACAATAATTGATAATCGTTCCCATTGTATATAGTTTTATATTAGGTTAGAACTTTCTTATTTAGAAAAAAGGGGGGGGATTTAGTGGGTACCTTTCCACCTATGACCTTGAAGTACCAGCCCCTGGGGCGCGGCCTCAGGACTACCCTTAAGACCTGAGAGGCAGTATGCCGCTCTTGTCTCTCCCTTGTGGGCTTGGATGGCACCGACTGACTCAGGCGACAGAACATCATGTGACAGGACCTCAGTCTTCCAGGACCCTGCAACGATTCACCTGTTCTGTTTAGTGAGTTGTCTTTTCCACTTTATGTCCTAATAAATTCATTATACCCCTTAAGCAGACTCCCTTGTATTTCCTGTTATACTTCTGCTTGAATTTCTGCCCTGACTTCTCTCAATTCTCTACTGTGGACTGGAAGTATGAGCCAAATAAACCCTTCCCTCTCTAAGCTGCTTTTTTATCATCTCATCAGGATGTTTGTTACAGTAACAGGAAGCGAACTGTAACAAACAGCTCTCCTGTCTGCACCCAGTACACACAGCTTCCTCTTGGTGCTCAGGCTTGAACTCTGTACTCTCTGGAAGAACTTTTTGTGAACAGGAGCAACAGTATGTCAGGAGCCCCAAGACTGAACAGGTCCCTCTAGAATGCAGTCGATGTGGTTTCTGAGGACATCCAGGACCTATGAGAAGTCCTAGCCTGCAGAAGTGACCCTTATACAGATCTCTCCACTTCTCCCCATACCCTAGTATGACCTTGCTATTGCTCCCCATAGCCCTTGTGTACCCTTGGTTTATTAATGCTTTTGCAGTCCTCACTGATGGTAATACGGCACTGGTTGGTGGTGTTGGTTACCGGAGGAAAAGTCAGGGGCCATGGCAGAACCCAATGTTAGTTTTTAGAGCTTTATTAGGAGGGAAAGGGGAGGGGGGAGAGAGCCAGGCCTGGGGAGAAGGAGCAGAGCGGGAACAGAGAGAGAACATACACACACACACACACACACAGAGAGAGAGAGAGAGAGAGAGAGAGAGAGAGAGAGAGAGAGAGAGAGGGAGAGAGAGAGAGAGAGAGAGAGAGAGAGAGGTGGGGGTCTGCGTCCCGCTTTTTTAGGGCGGGGATTGCGTGACCGCACGGTGGGTACATAGTTGCCAGCGCCTGCTGATGACGTAAGACGCCAGACCCCGAGGAATGAGAGCAGAATCCTAACACTCACCATAGGAAATACAATGAGATACAAGCTGCAAAGAATTCCTTTTGAGTTCTGGATATCTGACCTCCTTTTACCCGGCTGTATAGCAACAGGACATTTTAAAATCTTAGAAGAACCTAACTTGCCAGGACTTGGTATGGTCCTTGCCAACCACACAGAGCACTTTAACGCCCTGTAGTTCCCTTCACTCCAGTGCCTTGATGACAGTCACTGTTGCTTGTTGATCTTTGTCTAGAGTGTGTGGCACTAGTACATAAATGGTAGCTAGACAGCCGCTCACATTTCTGAGGGAATCAATAAAATGATAAGGATGTTGCAAAGATTCAAAACTCAGTTTCCTCTGGATGGACTATGGACTCAGATATGAAAGCTAGGACCCCATACCGGCAGCCCCAATTTCTTCGCATATGTGCATGCAAGAGAGCAGGACCACACCCCTCAGAAGCTCCAACACTGCCTGTGTTGCTCCTTGTATTCTCTCTTAGGCGCCATCAGTTCCATCCATCTTCAAGCACATTTTACCTTCTCTCATCCATAAATTTTCCCTCAAAATGGAACCAAGGGGCACGAACACACAGAAGGCAACCCGAGTCACTCTTTTGTTCCCCTCCTCTTCGGCCACTCAGCTCAGCTGATACACGCAGATCGTGTTTTTTTCCTAGAACATAGAAACTTCTTAAGAATGCTGGCTGTCTTCTACAATTCGCATCACAGTGTTAGGCCCATGCCTGATGTCCACAACTGTGGGAGTTAAGGATAGGATTTAGAACCACTCACCCCGAGTTTGAATCTTAGTTCTGCTACCTCTTAGCCCAGGTACAGTGGTGTGAAATCAAACTCTGCAAACTGATAGTAAGGTTCTATTGCTAAAGACAACGTTTGTGTACTCGTTGAACATGGAGAAGCTGAGCTGGTGCCTAACTAGGACTTTCATCCTTACTGGCCGGTGTTCATGGTACTGGAAGGTACTTTATGCTGCCAGAGAGAAAGGTAACTACCGACTCCAGCTACAAACTCCGTAGTCTACAACAATGACCTGCCTGCATGGTATGCTGATGTATTAGTGGCACAAATGTTGTGGGAGTAACCAACCACTCTCTGATTGGATTTAATGTCCACTCCATAAGTTGGAGCACATGCCTGACACTGCTCAGGTAGCCAAGAACACGAGATTATGTAAGACTTGGGCCTAGGGGAAAACTAAACGAAGCTAGTTCTGCTAACGGAACAGAGCAATAAAATGACTCGGAATGATATCCTGCTATACTCATTGTGGGCGGCCCCAAACAGCTTGACCACACAGCTGCCATGGCAGGCTTAGAGGCCCAGACACAGCTTCTGTGACAGGCTTACTGGCAGAAAACACCCAGATCCGCGCCGTAAGCTGACCCCACCCAGGGAGGGCCTGCATCTAAGGGGTAGTACCTGACATCCCAAAAATTCCAACCACTGTATAAGATCATCAGACATCCCCGAGCCTAGCACACACTTATTTTCCTTTTACAGATACCCTTAGACAAATGTCAGCCAATCAGGATCCTGAGCCCTAGAAATCCCCTCACCCCAACCTCTGCTATGATAAAAAAAAAAAACCCTACCCTGCCTGGGCTTGGGGCTCTCTGCTCTCACTGCTGTGTTGGAGAGACAGAGAGTTCAAACTCTGAGCTTGAAATAAAGGCTCTTTGCTTTTACATATGGGATTCAGTCTCTGTGGTGGTCTTTTGGGGGTCCCTGCAATCTGGGCAGAACACTCATCATGCTCTTTCCTCTCCAGGTCCAAAAGGGAACTGGTGATATTAACTACCACTGGGGCTACAGAAAGAGTCAAATGAGGTTAATATATATATATAATGCCTCATATGTATGAAATGCAAGAATTATTAGCTAGCATCATTAGAATGACTTAAATATTTATGGAATTAATTATGGGTAAAGAAGAGCATCACAACAGTAGACAATTTGCTAGATATGTACTTTTATATCAGTTCACAACATTTATATAATGGGAAAACATGATTTTCTCATCTCTCATTTAATATATTTGATATGCTAAGGTGTCTCTAATAAGATGCTAATATGTGCTTTAAAATATAAAGTTATATTCCTTTGTTTCCTGCAAAACCAATGGATAGCTAGTTGATCTTTAAGGCTCTATATAGCTTTTAAATTGTATGATTTTATGCTCATGGGGTTTGACTGATTCTAAAAAAATTTTATTTTCTTTCTTCTTTAAAAGAAGCTTAGCCGTGGTTATTGAGCATATCTGCCACATGCTTCTGTTTGGTTTACCCTACCACCATAGTCATGGTTCCACGGTTGTAAACAGACACCATGACCAAGGCAACTCCCTTAAAGGAAAGATCAAATTGGGGGGCTTGGTCACAGTTTCAGGAGGCTTAGTCCATTATCATCATGGTGGGAATCATAATGGCAGGCTGGAGAAGTAGCTCAGAGCTACATCCTGATCCTTAGGCCAAGAAAGGTGATGTGGAGCGAGAGAGACTGGGCCTGGTATGGTCTTCCTCTGAAGCCCCAAAATCCATTCCCAGTGACACACTTCCTTCAACAAGGCCACACCCACTCCAACAAAGCCACACCTCCCAATCCTTCTCAAATAGTGCCAGTCCCTGATGACTAAGCATTCATTCGAATACATGAGCCCATAGGGACCGGTCTCATTCAAACCACCACACCTATCTATTAACAGCACAAAGAGAAATAATTCTACTTTCCTTGTGGAGATTGAACGGCCACAGGGAACTCATTTATGACAACCGAAGGGCCTGGACCCCACAACCAGCCCCAACCACTGATTGTGATGACAACAGGGAGGAGGTAAGAACATAGTCTTCTGGCTTGGGAAGTGGAGTGTGACTCTCCAGGTGGCTGGTGGCACTCACACATACCAGGACCCAGTAAATAACTGCTCTTGGGAGGGGAAATATGATGGGAACTTTTTGGCCCTCAGCCTTACACACAGCTTTCCTCAGTAGGAGCAAGCCTGTGCAGAGATTCACTGAGGGGTCAGTAGATGGATGGAGACCTTCAATTTCTTTCTGGTCCACAAAAAAAAAAAAAAATTAAACTAGAGACATGAACAGATGATTTCAGTGGCCTGAGGCATTTCGATGACTGTTGCATTACCTCTGAATAGGCTTTCAGACGCGAGGCATCTGGAAGTGGGAACCACTGAAGAGGACTGTCTCTATGGAGCTCCGACATCTTTGGCCAGATGGGGATGGCCTGGGATGTGAGTTTTACAGAAAGCAGCACTGGACAGCCAGGAGCTTTCGAGAATGAAGAAAACTCCACCTCCTGGCAGCTGCGCAGAAGGTGTGTGCTGTAGGAAGGGATGAAGCCCTGGATCAGAGCTCTGAGAGGCGGGGCTCAGTGACTCCCTGCCAAGGTCACTAGGCTGGCAGTTCCCCCCTTGTGCCATCCTCTCAAGGGACAGATAGGGCGTTTGTGCTACTGACCACCATGGGTCAGGATCCCAGATTCCATCTCCTTTCCCCGTGTTCAGTAGCCCCTCAATTGTGAGCGGATGTTGTTCTAGATGACGGACCATCTAGTGCTGACCATCGCATTGCCTCCGATATCGCAGAGAAAACAGGAAAAGACAGACTGAGCGGAAGCAGAAGCCTAATTTCCCGTTACATCATTATATAAACAGCTCCTGGTGTGTCCACCAGCCAGTGTTCATCTTTGCCTTCCAGCCTCAGGAGGAGAGTGTCAGGAAATAATCTCGGGTTTTCAGAGCAACAAACTTACCTTTAGGTTTCTAGCCAGCAGGGCCAAGACTGAGCAGGAAAAAAAAAAAAAAAAACAAAGACAAAAACAAAAAGTATTCCCTTAGATAAAAGTCACAACTCAAAGGGGAATAATTCAGTCCTCTCCACCCACCCCAAACATATGCATCCGATTTCCTCCACAAAAAACAATCACCGTTGTCCAGTCTCGCTGTTAGTGGGAGAGAACCTTGGTCCTGGCATCCAGCAAGACTGTGAGGAAACGCTTCATTGTTTATTTTTAAAGTGCAGGCTGCTTCTCAGGACCTAGAGGGAAGTCTTTTGTATGGTTTCGATGGAAGATGGGGTAGAATCAGCAATGAAGTAAGGCTTTTAAAACACACATGTAGACATCCCGCTGGCCCATGAACTCAGAATGTCTTCCTGGCCACACCCAGAGGACATCCCGTCCAATGCCAGCTGGGCAAGGTGAGCCTTGGTCTTCTGAAGCAAAAGGATTTGAATCCATCTGTACTTGGCAGCCACAAATTTTGCCATATGCAGAGAGAGAGAGTGTAAGGGTTGAATTGCACGCCTCCTTGTCTTTTGATGTATCACACAGCTGAGTCACATTCATCCTGACACTCAGAGGACATAAATAGAAAGATCTGGGGGGTAGAAATCGGCACGTCTTGGGCTTCTCAAGTCCTTGTTGGATGTTCCGTCTTCCCCAGTTTTCTTGTCTATGAAGAAACAAGATCAGAAGAAGAGCCTTTGCTCCAACCTTGGAGAGTCTTGGAACATCGGATCTGCAAGCTCAATTGAATCACAGAGAACACACCGTCATTTCTTAGAACACAGTGTCTATCCTCGTCCAAGGTTAGGAGGAAGGGAGTGAGCCTTCCGCAGACAGCCGACTTGGGACTGAATTCTCGGAGCTAGTCTGGTTCTCAGCCTTCACCACCCCGACCATTCACTGATTCCTCCAGCAGAAATCAGCTCATCAGGGCACCTAGGACGATGCAGGTGAATTACTGATTTTACACTCCTTCTTTCCTAATGGTTCTCAACCTTCCTAATGCTGTGACCCTTTAACACAGTTCCTCATGTTGTGGTGACCCTCCAACCATAAAATTATTTCGTTGCTGCTTCATAACTGTAATTTTGCTACTGTGAGGAATCATAATGTAAATAAATATCTGATCCGCACCCTCCAAAGGGGTCATGACCCACAGGTTGAGAAACACTGCTCCAGAGCTCCATAAAACATACAATATCTCATTGACTTTTTTTTGAAGTTTTTCCAAAGTCAAATGAAAAATGTCATTGTATGTTATACAAAAACGGTTACCCTAAAGAGTTCTGCATGCATTTACCATGAAGAACGCTGCACTGAAGAGGAAGAAGTGAATGATGTTGAAGTACAAGCCAGGGTGCTGAGGTGACCCTGGAGAGTCAATATGTCAAGTGTGGCAATAAATATTTCTGAAGTAATCCCTAAAGGGCATCGCCCCTGCCCCGAAGAGCTTCTGCTATTTGCTGGGGGTGGGGAGGAGGGAGTGGAGGAGTGTTAGCGGTAATCATCAAACAATTACAAGACAGTAAAACTTAAGGCAAACAAAGGCAGAGATTTTAGGAGATTTCCAGAGTGAAATCTGAGACAGGAAAGCTCAGGAGGCCATTTAGTCTATTATGTGGAAGTCTCAAGATTAGCTGCCCCTCTGGAGGGCTCACATAATTAGCACTGTGCTGGGCAATTACTACAATTATTTCTCAAGATACAGAATTAAAAGCCCTTGAAAGGGCTTTGGGGAAAAAAGAGGCAGCAGCAAGCATGTGCGCATGCCTCTCTCTCTCTCTCTCTCTCTCTCTCTCTCTCTCTCTCTCTCTCTCTCTGTGTGTGTGTGTGTGTGTGTGTGTGTGTGTGTGTGTGTGTGTGTGACAGGGTGGGGAGGAAGGGAGAAAAGAGAGGAAGGAGAAGAGAGAATTAAGGAAAGGCAAAAGAGAGGAGGAGAGAGTGAGGGAGAGCTACCCAATCCAGGCCAACAGCCTATCCCTACTTGAAAGAATCCCCTAAGATCAATAAAGAATGTTGAAGTCACCATCATCCACAAATACTTTCAAGATATTTAAATATATAAGAAGCATTTAATGTACTTTTCAGGACGCTGTACATGAAAACAGATTCTATACCAATCCCCGGACTGTCTGATGGCAGGATGTTTGGAAAAGGTGCTTAGAGAGAAGAGAGTAGACAGCGATAGAAGAGATTAATTATGTCATTAAGTAGTATATAATTATCAGGCACATTTAATATCACTGTATTTATGCCAGTTTTCAAGGTAAGTTTACATCATTATCTTAGATTATTCCTGTAGATGTTTACTGTGCTTTCTGAAATGCTATGGTTCTAAGAAGAGGTCTGTGCAGTGAGTGTGTAGCTTTCACCGCATTCCGGGCAGGAGGAGAGATGGGTGATGGCAAAGCCTGAGGTACATCTCATTATGTTGACACACGTTCTGCCTCTGCCATGGAGGTAAAAATGGCTCAGTGTGCTTGGGTGGTGAAGATCAGAAGTATTGCCATCCCAGTCCCTCTCCTAAAGCCAAATAAAATATAAAAATATTGAAAGATAAAAAGTGAAAACGCCATCATCTTTCATAAAACTAGGAGACAGCCACAACCCCAAACCACAGTCTACAGTGAAATTGGAACTGGACTAGGGCGGCACTTTGGGTTAGACAGGGTGTTGTGAATCTTTAATAGGCTGCAGAGTTCTCCAGGAGAGGCTGAGCTACCACTGACTCAAGTGTCGGCATGTAGGAATGTGCACAGTGGAGAAGCAGTCTCTGGTAGCTGTTGCCCGAGAAACTTGCCAGAAAATTATCCAGGACAGAGACCACTTGAGGTCAGAGAAAGTCTGATTCGACAAAATGACCCAACACACTACCTTGATTCTTATGATTAAGGATGTAGTCCCCCTCTTCAAGTGTTACCTAGCCAAATCCGAGTCAAATCCAGCCTACCTAAACCCTTGTATAATCATTGTTATTAGGCATGCTTTCTGGGCCATTGAAGATTTATTTATTTTATTTATGTAGACCAACATTTCTATTCTAAACACTTAAGTAGCTCTCAAAATGAGCTCTATACTTTTCTGCATTTTTAATGGCATACATCCAATAGCTTAAGTATTTCTCCATAACTCAAGGTCATTACAACTGACACCTATTATCATAAATACTTCTATACAATGATGGCTTTAGGATCTAAAGTTTGGTGGATTTTAATCTATACTTTACAGCTTAGTTTCTTATAACATTTCTAACTAGCTCTCCCCTCAAACATTCATAATAGTCTGGTAGTAGTAGATTCAAGCTTTTAGGATTCCCATGCTTAAACAACTGGTAGTTATTGAGGTGTTCCTTAAGAATACAAAATTAGGACACTTAATTGGACAGCTGAAGTATTTCTCAAAGATTTCCCTCTCTGGTTAAGCGAGCAACGATTTAATAATATACAGAAGTGACTATAAAATGTACAAATACACCCTGATAAACTCAACCAATGTCTACTGAACGGGAGCTCAAAAATCCTGAGAGGAAAAAAAAATCCTGAGAGACATTCCTACGATATGTGACGTAAAGTGACGTTAGCTTGAGGGCCAGACAGAGCGGTGATCCCAGTCAAGTGTGAGTGAAAGCTGTTGCTTTTGTAGTTTTACAAGTCCTTTGACCTGAGGACATATTACAGGAGCCTGGCCTTTGTCTCATCTACAGATGTAAAACAGGAACCCTGAGCTATGCTGACACCCCCTATTTATCATTTATCTATCTATCTATCTATCTATCTATCTATCTATCTATCTATCTATCTATCATCTATCCATCCATCCATCCATCCATCCATCCATCTATCTCCTCTTGCTTCCTCTTTATTTGTAATTTCTTTCTTGTGCTTGAGAAACACGGCTTTCATTATTCAGTGTTTTTACTTATCTTTTCAGTCCTAGCTGACACACAAGAAAGCCATTTCAGAACTGCTAAACCAAATTCCCTGAGACATCCATTTACCAACATCTGTGGGACATGATAGCTTTTGTACATAGACCTTCTTGCAATGGCCTTTAGTATATATACGTATAGTCACAACGCTGTTTTCCAGGTCCCATTAGTTAGTCCTTGCCATTATGTCCTGTTTCAAATTCTCCCAGCACAGCATTTAAGTTTAAGTAACTATTGGAAAGGAGCAGTATCCTTATTGGCATTAACTGTCTACTTGACATAGCCTAGAATCACCTGGAAGAAATAAAAAGAGTCTCAACTGAGTGACTGTCTTCCTCAGGTTGCTCTGTGGGCATGTCTATGAGAGTGTCTTGACTATAACTGATGTGGGAGGGACCAACCCACTACAGGGGTTACCATTCCCTGGACAGGCAGTCCTAGGCTGTCTGAGGAAGCTGGCTACGCAGGAGCCTGAGTGACTCAGCTAGCAAGCAGCATCCTCCATACTTGTTGTACTCCCCTGGTTGTAAGTGAGATCCCTGGACAGAGGCTCTCAGAAGAGCAAACAGCCCTGTCTTGAGGTTCCTGTCTTGAGTTCCTACCCTACGACCTGGAAGTGTAAGCTGAAATGAACTCTTTCCTCCTCAAAGTTGCTTTTGGTTAGAGTGTTTTAGGATGAAAGGCGATCCTGTGAGGCCTTCATCTGGTTGAACAAACAGACCGGTGTAGTACAATAACCAGAGAAGGGCTGCCTGTACCTTTCCTTTAGCATTCTAGTCTCACTTCCCGTTCTGTTTTCATACATCCTGTGAGTAACTAGGAAGTTTACTCCTTGTATATTATGCACACCAATGAACCGATGTGTGCATGTGCCTTTAACAGCCTCTGTTGTTTTACCTAAAGGGTAGCATACTAGACATACTCTTTGCATTCTGCTTTTTCACAATGAACACTATACACTGGAAAATCAGTCCCTGTCACTTCATAGACATTCTTCACCCTACTTTTGATTTTAGCTACATAGTATTCCATATATGGATAAGCTGTAGCTAACTATAGCATCTTCTATTTGTAGGCATGTAGACATAGACTGTTGGCCGTATTTTGCAATTATAAGCAGTGCTTCCTCAAACAGCCTTGTGTACAAGTACTTTCTGGACATTGGAGGTGTCTTCTGGATCGGATTTCTAAGATGGGTTTGCTGGGCAAACAGCAAGTTTCTCTGCAACTTGACAAGGCACGTATTTCACTGCAGCAAGATCCCACCAATTTAAATTTCTACAGGAAATGCACATGAGCATCTACTCATCCTCAGTGTCACGAACAGAATGTGTTATAAAGGTAATTTTTGCTTGCTTACACAATAGATATGAAATGATATCTCAGTATCGCATTCCTATAACTAGGAATGTAGACAGCTTCCCTGTTTAAGGCTCATTTTTATAGCATTCCTTGTGAATCATCTAGCCATCAACACAGAATCCAGCAACAAAAGGGCTCAGATACTTTGAGAGCAAAACAGGAAAAATACACCTTGCAGGTCAAGAGCTCTGTTGGCAGTGAATAAGTTCCTGTTTGTCCTATGTTTGTTTGCCCCATCTGCACCGGATGTGCTTGATCACGTGAGGGCAGGAGGTATGTGGACAGGAAACACGTCAGGGTGTGTGCTTGCCTCTGATTGGACCCCATGGGTAATATGGTGAAGTATGGGTTTTGCCTTCTTAAGCCCCTGTAGACTCGTGGCCATTTTCTGGGAACCCAGGAACCACTGCAAACAGAGGCGAAGAGGAATTAACAACTGGGGACACTAAGTCACCAGGCGTGAGGTCATTTGGCCTTGACCTTTGTTGAACATTGAGTTGAATGACTTTTCTCAATATGAGAGATAAGGACTAAAGTCCAAAATCCAAACCCAGGAGTCCATCCTCCCGGACAGTATTTAATTAAAGTTTGCTTCGGATTTGGCTTAAGATTGTGGTAGTGGTTTTATTCTCGACTGGTGGGATTACAATATTTTCAGATCTTCTTCCAGGATGGGCTCGGACTCAGCTGAGTTGCAGACACAGAAGCCTCAGACCTGAATGCCTTCCGGGCCCTGTCCATGTAACCAGAACACTGGGCAGACAGACTTCCATCCATCTTGGAGGCTCTCTGAGACCTCCACCCTGCAGCTTCTCTTGGTATTTTGAGCAGGCTCTGTGACCTAAGTATTGAAGGCCTCAGTTATTTTAAGGTTTCCTGTGTCAATAAGAATCATTTTTACAAATACCCAAGAGTAAGGCCTGTGTGTTATGTAGAAATCACCGTGTTAACCATTAACGCAGGCCCTCAGTGTCCTTAGGTTTGGATTTTGGACTTTAGTCCTTATCTCTTGTATTGGGAAAGGTCATTCAACTCAACATTTGACAAAGGTCACAGCCAAATGACCTCATGCCTGGTGATTTAGTGTCCCCAATTGTGAATTCCTCTACGCCTCTGTTTGCAGAAGGGAGATGAACTCTCCTGGAGCTTTGTTTGAATGAATCACATTTAATAGCATTCAGCAGGAGAAAATCAATCCTGTAAATTATAAGTACTGCAGGGGACCTTGTGTTGGGCATCGTCTATGGCAATGTGGTCAGGTCAGAGAGGAGCTGGACTGGACCACTGAGGCTCCTCTTTCTGCCCCTTTCTCTTTCCATGTAGATTTCTCTTTTCATAAAAGATCAGTAAGAACTGGGTGATTTGAACAACAATGGGGCATATATACAACATATACATAATTCATATATGTATTATACATAATATACTTTATTTATATTATTGTATTTATATCTTATGAACATATAATATTTATTAATATATTTATTATATAATATATAATTTATTATTATATAATATATTATATATTATATATATATTTCAGTATTTTCTGTCCCATTTTATTTTCTTTCAGTTCCCTCAATGAAAAAAGGCTATTGTTTGGTTGATTGTTTTAGTACCATTATCAAGTTCAGTAATGAAATCCCTTCCTTTGCTTATACTCTCCAGGGCTAGAAGGGAAGTAATGTATTGTGTGCCCTATTTAGATGGCACAGCTCAGGGACATCCTCATCAGCTGGCATTTTTAAGTCACACTTCCTCACCACACGAGTGATCTCACTGAGAACTCTAGCTTGACACAAAAAGCCATTCTGTTTACATGGGATTAAAAGAAGTTGATAGGTTTGTAAGATCCTCCTTGCTCCGAAATGTTCATGACTCCATCTGCAATGTGCTAACAGAAAGAGGCCCCAGCTAAGCACGGCTTTTGCTGGCATCAGCTGAGACTCAACGTCCTGTTGATATCACTAGTTAGTTGTATTTCACCTAAGCCCATGGTGTTTCAGCAATGGACCATGAACCACAAAGTCAAGTTCATTTTTCTTTGAAAGATAGGTTGGAAAAAGACACCATTACGCAAAGGACCTTCTGGATGTGTGGTGGTGTCTCTGACTTCAGAGGAAACAGAAATCTTTCAAATCTTCTTCTGTCTATGCCGTGTGATACTATGGGGGGACTTTTCCTTTTGTAGAGAGAGAAAATAAATCGAAAATCGATGATGAATGTTTCCATGAATGTTTCATGGAAAACAACTTCTGTTAGAGCCCCTGGCATGCCCAAATTGCTCAACACTAAGTGGAAAAGGAGTCTACTTTGGAAAGCGTCCCAGCTGGAATGCCCCATTTCCTATTTGCAAACTTTGAAAATCTCTTATCGGGGACAATGGCTTAACCATTAATAACAAAAACACAGGCTCCTTCTCGAATTCTAAAATTTTCTCACTGAACTTGGCCAACCACAGGTATGATGGCACAGTGCCCAGTGAGCCATTCTGATACTCTTCTGGATTAGATGTTGAAAATGAAAACAGTAACTTTGATTGTCTCAAAAAAAAAAAAAAAAAAAAAAAAAAAAAGGCCATTTCAAAGAATACTTAGAGACCGAGGCCAGCATGTATATACCCTCATAAACATACAATGTGCTGGCTTCTGCACACACACACACACACACACACACACACACACACACACACACACACAAATATGGGAATGCTAGCCCAATAAATGCTTCTTTCTTCGCTCTAGAGCAGCTCATACTTCAGAGCCACACCACAGAGTCTTTGTGTCCTCGATCCACAGGAAGCAATGTCCCAAGCATTCCTGCAAGCCCTGTGGCTTGGCTGAGCAGCTGGGAATAAAAGATTCCTTGACTACAGACGGCAGGGTTGCATTCTACCAGCTGCCACCCAAGGGTCGGGAACACCACGCGGGTCAGGGTCGTGTTTTGTATCCCAGCTTCTTGTATTGAGGGGAAGATTAGAGACAAGTTCTTCCTGGGGAATTCTTTTGGTTTCATGTATCGGGGGAGGGAGCGGGATGAGACTGTTCCTCTGATGGTTCTCCATGGCACGTTAGGAGCCTGACTTTGAACTTCTGCACAAGGCTATGTCTCAAGTAAAGCTGAAGGCTTGAACAAACAATTCCGCATCATACTGAGCTGCCTCGGCCCAGCTTCCAAGGCACTGTAATGTGCATTGGCAACAGCAGTGAGTTAGGGCCCATGCTATTAATGGAAACCAGAAAAAGAATACTTTGGGAAAGGTCACCAGGGACTAACTGCAGCTTCAGGAAGTGCGCAGCTATATTTACAGTCCTGGGACAGTGCAGATCTCAGCTTTCCACACAAAGAACGCTTTCTTTCTGCCTTTGACATATCACTAAGGCCAAACGGATACATTCTGAACGTCTCACGGAGGGATTTGTTACTGAGCTGCAAATCCAAACTTACACATGATGAATTTCATTACTCTCTCAGTCCACCAGAAGAACCCAAGGCCCTGGACTCTCCTTTGCCCTGCTCTCGGGCAACACAAGAGTTTCATGGAAACTCACTTTTCTCTCGTTTCTTTCTCCTTGAGCTGTGGGCATTCACGGTGGGCATCCCCACCCAGGAAGAGAGGTGCCTGGGACTGTCACACAAAGCTGTGCACTCTTGGGTGTGGGGTCTGAACCTGAACCAAGGCAGTGACAGTCAAGAGGAGATGGATGTGTTCCGTGTTTCCTGTGAAAAACAGCCTTCCCCATCAGGAGTTATTATTGAACATACCATCATGCTGACGGTCACAAAATCCCACGGGCGAAAGGAAACCCAAGGGTTTAGTATAACATTCTCATTTTGCAAATGTCAAAAATAAGACTAGGAAAAGAGGTCGTGCTTGCTCAAGGTCATCGAGATACTGTTGTCAGATTTAGGCCTAAAGGCAAAGCATCCTGAGGCTCCAGTCAGTCCTGGATCTCATCAAAAATCCACAAAACTACTGAACGTGAAATGGGAGGCTGAGCGACTTCCTCTGCACACCCGAGATGTCTTTCACCACATGAAAATGTTACTTGGGAACTAATAGCTAACAGTGCCACTTGTGGACCTCACAATTTTGAGGGACAGGAATTTGAGCAAGGTGACTCTTCTCAATTATGATCACTTCAGTGGTGGGCGGGAGGGTCCCTGTCCTGTGCCTTGACAGAACCCATGTTCAAGTTCTCACCATTCCCTCCTGTCCACGTAGTATCAGAATTGCTCCATTGTCTTCCTGTGGACCAGACTCCCTATTGGTGTAGTCCAAGGCCCTAGAAACTGGTGAAAACTGCCCTTCCTTTTAAGGAAGCCCCTACGATCCCACTGCTGCATCTGACAGGTCTCCACTGGCCGAATACCATCAGGCTCCCCAGATCTATAAGAAAGAGAATGAAATCCCACCCCTTAGTGACAGAGTTATCAAGGAATCTGTAGCCACCAATTACTTATATCCCCAACACTGTCCCACAATTCCCACATGCTTTATATTATAACAACAGACAGAGACTGGAGGCCCAGGGTCCCGCCTTGTAGATGAAGTGTTAGTACAGAGGAGAGCAATCTGGTATCGTTGTAGTTTGGATGTGGAATGTTCTCCACAGGCTGTGGTGTTTGGACACTTGGTCCCCAATTGGTGGTGATGTTGTTTTGCAAAGACAAAGGCTGTAGAACCTAGGGTTCCAGCTAGAGGCCTTGCTGACAGACCTGGATTGCTAGGGGTAGGCGTCTGAGGTCCACAGATCACCCCAAATCCCTGTCTAGACCACTCTGCTTCCTGAGAAGCCATCACTGCAAGCCCCCACTGCCACTGACCAAGCCACTTCAGTCCCCAGGCCTCACTGCTCCCATGACAGACTCTGTACACCGTCTCTGAAAGTGTAAGCCGAGTGAACATCTCCTCCCTCTAGCTGCGTCTCTCAGGCATTCAACACTGTGAAGAGAAAAATTCACTAATTAAGGTAGGAATCTTCACTACAGTCCTGTCAGGCAGATAATTTACAGACTCAAGTTACCAGCTCTTTATATCCAACATATAATGGCCATTCTGAGATAAACGGATGCGGTGGACAGACACTCAAATTTGGAACTAGGAGTGGTTACAGTGGGAGTCCAAGATCATTCGTTCATAGCAGTTCTGAAATGCAGTTGGGCACATGTTACCTTGGCTCTCCAGTTGATCTTGATGAACCACCAAGGTCGGAGGCATGGCCTCACCTCTTGTGAGTTAGCACACACTAAATTGTATACATTGTTGCTGGTTTGTGCTAACGTCTGAATCAGTTAACAACACAGACTCAGGAGATCGGAAGTAAGACTATCTCAGGGAAGAATTCTAATTCTGCAACTTTTGCTCTTCTGCCAGCCTGGGATCCTAGACAAAGTAGATTTCTAAGTTTTAGTTTTTTGCATAAATAAAAATGGAGATAAAATACCACTTCGTGGGGTTGTGTTTCATGGTATATTCCCAGAGCATTTAGTATTTACCCTATCATAAGATTAGTCATATCTTCATAATTAATCTCTTTCTTCTTCTTCACACAACTCTTAGATACATGGAGCCAAATTATTCCTTTCTTCTGTGAACCCATTTTCCCCAGCGATTAGCAAAGAGTCTAATAACCATAGACTGACCAAATCAAAGAGCATGCGCACCCCAGTCTCTCTCTGCCTGCATCCTTTGCGTTACTCACGAATCAGGACACTGGACTACAATATTATGGATCCTTGGAAACCAAACTAGATCCAGCTCATGAGATAGACTTATTCTCCATCCTGCTATAAGCATTGCTATTAAATGAGTCTCAGCCTCAAGGAAAAAAGATACATACCAGCCAGGCCTTACAAAGCAACTGCTTTAACCTTCCTGAAAAGTGACATGTTTTCTAATTTGAGTATGAACTTAGGCCTTCGTA
Source organism: Peromyscus attwateri (assembly GCA_902168425.1). Lineage (NCBI taxonomy): Eukaryota > Metazoa > Chordata > Mammalia > Rodentia > Cricetidae > Peromyscus > Peromyscus attwateri. The sequence continues at coordinate 939 of CABHPP010098390.1, read as the reverse complement.
TCCGAGAAGAGAAGAGAGTTGAAGAACAAATGATAATTATTCCGACTTCAGTGGGCTGAGTACAACCCAGATCCAATTGTCTAGATCCCGTCTTGTTACTGTCACGTTGGTCTCTCGGATTTTGCTGTTAGCTCTAAGCTAAAGACAGTAGAGTAAAACAAGAGAGCATCAAACCAGTATCAAACTCCATTCTTGACACTGGCCTCACAGCTAAGGTCTTCATTGCTGGTGCAGGGTCCCAAGAGAAAGGTAACAGATGTTCTCAGTAGGTGAGCCTTCACCGGCAGAGGGGCTACAGTGATTCTAAACTCTGGATTTTTAATTGTTTAATTCCATACTTTGCAGTGCCGGGCATGCCTTTACCAACTCATGTTAATTTACCTCCATTAGTGGTTATGTATCATTTATGTGGTGTGGAATATTTGTTTACACTGCAAAGATGTGTCTCTGCCTAAGGCGCCTTCTGATTGGTTTAATTAAAAGCTGAACGGCCAGTAGCTAGGCAGGAGAGGATAGGCAGGACTTCCAGGCAGAGATTTGAACTGGGAGGAGGAATCTAGGTGTACAGATTTCACCAGCAGACTCGAGCTAGTTGGATGTGCCATACGGAGGAAAGGTAGAGAGCCAGGTGGTAGAATGTAGTTTAAAAAATATGGGTTAATTAAGTTATAAGAGCTAGATGGAAACAAGCCTAAGCTAATGGCCAAGCTTTTGTAATTAATAATAAGTGTCTGTGTCATTATTTGGGGCTGGTGGTGGAAAAGAAAATCCGACAACACTTTGTATCCATGTGGTGAAGATACATGGCAAAGGCCTGAGATCTGAAAGAGGAGTGAAGATGGAATGGCAGTCAGGAAAGAGAGAGGGTGAGTTTGGGAAGTACTATAGATGAGGGCCAGTGGGTACCAGGAGATAGTGATGAGGGGCCAGTGGGTACCA
>CABHPP010098389.1:35795-48134 GCA_902168425.1 Peromyscus attwateri | reverse complement strand
GGGGGGGGGGGAGCCTGGGCTGTGTGTGTGTGTGTGTGTGTGTGTGTGTGTGTGTGCAACTGGACCCGTGCAGGTAGATTCTCTGGGGCACACATATTGGCAGGTGCGAGGAAACATGGCTCTGACACCCGTGTCCAGGCCACATGTGTGAAGCATCTGCAGAGGAGGCTCTTAGGTTAGAGCGGGTTTAGGAGTTGCAAAGCTTGTGCTTGTGTTTGTGGCCCTTTGGGTAACAGGGTGTCACACGCAGCAGCTCGAAGAGGCAGCACACAGTATGTGTGGTGTAGCAGGGTTGCGGACAGGCAGCTTTTAGGAGGTGGCAGGCTGACTCACTCATACCCATGAGCAGGTTGTGCAGATATGGGACACATTGCATGCGTGTGCACCAGTGTCCATGGGTCAGAGTTGTGAAGAGTGCTTGCACACCAATGCGGATCTAGTGCAGGGCAATACTTGTGCCAACCTGTGGGTTCTATGTGTCTTCTTTGGGGTTGGTAGGTCTGCCTCCTGCATCCTACAGGGAGCAGGATGAGGGTGCCCTGTATTTGACAGAATCATCTGCTTTGGGGTCTGGAAATTGCATATTAATGATCCACCTGGAGTCTGGAGAAGTGACTGGAACCCTCACCTGTGAGCTAGAAGGGTGGTGGTGGGGGTGGTGGTGAAGAAGATTGATTGACAGGAATAGCATAATTGGCTTAATCAAAGCCTTTTTGTTTATATAGGATCTCCCAGGATCTCCAAGCACATGTAGGCATCATTCCTTATTGTGGGACTAGAGTACATAGAGAAGAATAAAAGAGAGGAAGGGCTCAGGCGTTCCATGCACCATTCTGAGGAAGAAAAGGAAGTTTTTATCTTGCCCCTCAAAGCAGAACAGGATTGGGTTAGAGACAAGCCATACACAGTGTTCACCTCCCAGGCAGGTGCCATTGGATAATCTCTGCAGTCTGTTGATTCTTAATCAGAGAATGAGAGAATCTCTAAGAGATTCTCTGCAGCCCTAGGAAAGAGGTGGTCGATAGGAAACAAAATGATAACCATCCCTGAACTCCATTCTTCTTCAGTTCCCTCAGCAGCAAGCACTGAGTCTTTTCTTCCTTGGTTCTGATAAAGGGAGGGAATAAAGGTAGGAGGTGGACAGATGCCCATGTCTGTTTTGTTCTTTAAATATTTCACCAATGGTGATGAGTTGACAGCTTAGATTGAGCAGGTGAGTCTGATTTATGTGCTTGCTGCTTACAGAGGCCTTAGGGAGAATGAGGCACAGTGGGCAACAAGGCTTGGAATCCAAATGTGCTCTTTCGTCCCCCGCCTTCGCTGCCTCTGGCCAACGCAATTTGCTGGATTCTATGAAGCGCAGCCTTGGAATGAGTTCTAGGATAAAGAAATAGAAAACCGAATTGAATAGATTTTTGTTGGGTGGGTCTTGATAGATAGAAAATGATGCTCTGCCAGTGGTAACTAAGCTGAGGAGAGTGGCAGGTGAGGAAGTGGCTGAGAGGAAGGATGAGGTGTCAGGGGCCACAGACAGAATTCCAGTGTCTCAGGATGGCACTAGTGGCTGATCAGACAGTCACTTGACCCTCATTCCAGGTAGCAGGACCCTGTGGTAGAATGGATTTGCCGTTTTCATCACCTTCCACATTTTTCTATCCAAGCAAAAGTCTTTCCTGAAAAATGAAAAGCTGTTTCCCTCTTTAATTGAGAAAAGAGGACCCCAGAAGGTGGCACTGAACTCTGGAGAGAGAAAACTGTAGAGGTAGCCTGTTTCCACAGTGCTTTAGTTGAGATGGCCTTACATGGTGGGCAAGAATCAGTGACCTCATTGATTAATTTGGTCTATGTCACTTCAGCAAGTTGGTCCTAAGGAATGCTAGCTAGCTGATTCATCCCCAGGAGTGGATTCTCAGTTTTGTTTTCTCAAGGTAGAGAAAGATTTAAAGGTAGAGCCCAGGTTGATGGCTTTCTGGATTTGTCTTTGTCTGAATATTAAGGCGGCTTTGACAACCAGAAGAAGGAAAAACAAAAACAAAAACAAAAAACAACAGGATTTCAGGCTCCTTCCTTCCCTCCCTCCCTCCCTCCCTCCCTCCCTCCCTCCCTCCCTCCCTCCCTCCCTTTCTTCTTTCCTTTCTTCCTTCCTAGGTAGGAGTTTCCCAGCCATCTAGTCATTGTTTCTAAAGAAGTGAGAAAGGAGGAATTCCCTGAAATGGAAACAGGGCCCTCCCTCCGTCTCAGGGGTGAGGGTAAAAGAGGTCATTTGGTCTGGAAACAGGGAGGTAGACATGACTGTCTCAGGACTAGGCACTAAGTGGAAATGAAGACAGATGGGATTTCTACATATCTGTCTCTCTATGTATCTGGTTCCCAAACCCAACAATCCTACTCCCCCTCCCTTTAAAGTTCTAATCTAGGACATCCAGACTCTTAGGGTGTTTTTGCCTATGGATACAAAGCCTCCACTAATTGACTCATGCAGGGCAGTTTCTTATTGGAAAGAACATTCAGGAATCCCATTTCCCACACTAGGACTCTGTCAAGGGTCAGCTGAGAATCTGAGGCTGTATGAATTGGGGAAGTCTCTAACAGTAGGATTTTACTTCTGGCTAGCAGGGAAACTTTTCTAACTCAGGAGATTCATAAATAAAGAGGCTGAGAAAGGCAGCCTGGAAATGAGGGGCTGGTCATGCTGATTTCAGCATCTCCAGCTGAAGATGAGCGATGTGACTTGGCTGTCCCCCTTTAAGACCAGAAGGAATTGGGGACTGTGGGGGAGAGAGTCTAGATGTAGAAGTAGTTTTCAGAGTCTTTTTTGAATAAGACAAACTATGATTGATGTGCTGCCTTGGCTCATTTATTTTTTCATTCAAGAACAGTCGGGGTGCCTTGCTTAGGACAGGTAGCATGCTAGATGTTGGAGATGTACTACTGGATGAAGTGAGCATGCTTCCTGCCCTCAAGGAGCTGTCCAGTGGTGTGGAGAGGCACATCATCTTGCTACTCTTATACAGGAGGTAAAATCCTGCCACTCTGGGTTTTTGCCCAGAGTCTTTCTTTGGGGGTTATGCACACATGAAAACACAGATGTGAGTTCCGTCTCCCAGGGCAATACAAGCCTCACTCCCATCTCTGCCCCAGTTTCTCTCAGGATTTTACATTTTACAGATAGAAATTCCTCCTGTCTGTAGGACAGTGAAGGCACAATCTTCTTTTCTTGTCTCTCCCTTGCTTCATTTTCAGGACTCCAGAGGTTCAAGGTCATAATAGCTGAGTTTAGAACAAGGACCTATTTGAGGTGATATTTGCTTATCTTTTTTTCATCAGAGACTCATGTGGTACCTTGAACAACACAGGCTCTCAAGAAATACTATTATAAGGGAATGAAGAAAGAAATTAATGTATTATGTGTGTATGAAGTCATGGAATCCAGTTCTTTCTCTGACTCTGTGGTGTATGTGTACCTCCACACAGGAGGGAGGCATGGGCAGGAAATGGAGGTAGAAGAAAGGGAGACGGTACGGTTGCTGTGTTTTGAGTTATTGAATCTCAGGATAGAGCCTGGAACTGAATGAGTTACAGAGAAGATACAAAGGCTGTGTTTTGTGTCAACGAGAGACTGAAACTGTGAGTGCCAGATATGTATATCTATAAATCTGGGTAGAGGGTGATGAATGACAGAAGCACAGCTCCATGATGGTGTCTCTCTCTCTCCTTTTTTATGGTTATGAAAGGTGTGTTTGACAGTTAATATGCTGGGAAGGTATGCTCCTACCCGAATGCCTCAAGTGTTTCTAGGCATGGATGAGATGATGTACAAGTGTATGTGAATGAGCATGCTAGTAATGAGATATGGTGTATATGTGATCTTCAGTCCTGGGGGAGGTCCAGAGGGCAGCAGGAGGAATCTGAGGGACTGGACCCGGAGTCTCATTGATTGATCCTGCCCTTGGTTAGCATGTCGAATATGCTCCATCCAGTAATCTTGTGTGGCTCTTACCAGCATTGGAATCCTGCTGTCATTCCCCCTTCTGTGCAGATAACCGTGGAGCTGCTGTGGAGATCGCAGGATGATCTGTGGCTCCTTCCACCTCTGGCAACAGGAGCACCAGGCCTCTCAGACCTCAGTGGGAGGCTTTTTTGCTGTCTTCCTGAACCAGCACTCTCTCTTTCATTTCTCGCTATGGTCCAGGGAATCTCTTCTTGGTTTTTATACTGCCTTTCCCATCATCTCTCTTTCCTTCACAGCACTGTGTGAATGAGGACTGAGTGGCATCTGGGATATAGAGGGAGGGGAATTCTTGAAGTAAGCTGAGGAGAGGCCCAGATACAGGGCAACTCAAATTCAGATAAAAGAAAGAGCTTCCCACACATCTGGTCAGGACAGGTACTGGAGGAGTCATGGAGGCTGATGATGGAAGAAGGTCAGAGAGAATATCAGGAGGTGAGTTTGGGCTCAAATTCCCACTCTGACATTTCTGTGCCATGTGATCTTGAACTCATATGGTTTCCCAGAGTCTCTGTTCTTTGGTATTGTCCATATGGAAGGGGCTTTAAATGATAGAGTCTGGAGATCTTTCAGTGTGGGGGAATTTGCTTTGTGAAGGAATTAATGGAAGACTAATGACTGGATGAGAGAAAAAGATGAAGATTTGGGAGGCAGGAATACATGAATATCAAGTAAACTGGACCCCAATATTTGGGGCATGATTTAAACAAGTTTTGCTGATTACATGGGAGGAGTGAGGACATGTTTCTGACCTCAATGGGGATGAACTGTGAAAGATGTGGGTTACTGTGAAAGGAGAGCTGAAGTCTTTGTTATCTTGTCCCAACGGCTGAACTGGACAAAGACGGAACAGTTGTAGTTCTGAGCAATGGTCAGTGTGAGAAGCGGCCCTCCTCCTTGGTGGGGTCCTGTGTGTGTTGGGGAACCCCCTTTTGCATTTATCATAAATTCTTGGCCTGGGGTAATATTGTCAGTCTGATCGTATCCCTCAGCTACCTGGAATTGTGGAGAAGAGAGAACACGGAGTGAGGGATCTTTCTCACTCTGGGTCAGCTCTTCTTCCTTCACTCCCAGCGATGGCTTAGGGAACCTCTCCTTCTGGTTGTAATAGTCCCCTTCTTCTATCATATGTTTCCTGTTTCTACTTTAACTTTGTATTTCTTCTACTTCTTATTTTAGAAGTTCTCTGCAAGTCCTGTAGAACCCAGATACTATTATGCTTGCCCAGAGCCCCAGGAGGCAGGTTGGGGAGACAAAGTGGCTACATGTGAGGTTTTACTTGACATTTTTTGCCCAGAGGAAGGTGAAGGGCAATAGGCCTGGAAAGCCAGGTGGGATTCAGTCAGAGAAAAGCCTGGACCTCTCTAGACCTTTCCCCTCTCATTCCCTCCCAGACTAGAATGGAGGAAAAGAAAACCTTGAGACCAGGTGCGGCAGTGCATACCCATTATCTAAGCATTCGGGGGTTTAAGGCCAACTTGGGCTACATGAGACTCTGTTTCTAAAATCGAAAGACCAACCAGCCAGCTAGCCACCACTAAACCCTTACAAGAGGTCTTACTTGTCTTTGAGTCTGCAAAAGAATGGTTGAGGAAATCTCCAAGGCCTCTGTTCTCGCCTTCCTTCCCTTTGACCCTTCCTACACTCTCTTCTCTTTCTCTCCTCTGCCCCCATCTTTCTTGGGTTTCCTTTCTTCCCTGGACTCATTTTCCTCCTTTTCTGTGTCCCACTTTACCCTCTCGGCCCCTGTTACCTTCACTTACGCTCTCTTGTCTTCAGCCTCCCACTCCTCCTCGTTTCTGGCTGGGAGCCAGAGAATCTGTGGGGAGGATCCCATCGTGTAGGTGTTGCCGTGGTGACAGTGGGGTAAGGTGGCTGCAAGACACCCTTTGGGGCCTTCTTCAGAGTCCAGCCCAGTCCCGCTTTCTGCAGGACCTCTCTTCTGCCTGATCAGCAGCCTCATCCTCTCAGTTCCTCCAGGGAAGAAGCCAAGTAATTGACTCTGAATCTCAAGGGGCTGGTTTTCTCAGGTATGGAAGTTGAGTAGCTGTTTTCCAACTCTCTCCAGGACAGCTGCAGAGAAAGAGGCCTAAAACGAGGGCAGCAGGTGGGGTGGAGGTGAGACACTGGGGAGGCTAGAAGTAGTTAGATCCAGAGATTGTCCCCTAAGGGGGGATGACAGCTGGTCCAAGAGAGCTGGGAGGGGTTCCTCCCAGGGTTGAGATGGGATGGACAGGGAGAGGGGTTCCTGTGCAGGGGTAGGAGAAAAGTGGTTGCTAAGCATTCAATGCAGGGCTCTCCAAGTGGTGTTGTTAGTCTCTCTCTCTCTCTCTCTCTCTCTCTCTCTCTCTCTCTCTCTCTCTTTCTCTCTCTTTCTCTCTCTCTCCCTCCCCCCCCTCTCACACACAGACACACACACAGACACACACACACACACACACACACACACACACACACACACACACACACTGCACCCCTCCCCCAGCTCCTGTTCTATCTACCATTCTTATTCTTGGTTCGGAAGAAAACATCAGGTTAGGATTCTGCTTCAGCATCTGGTGCTGTGATGGGGTTTGGCAGAGAGGAAGGCCAAGCTGTATCCAGGGAGGCCTGGGGATAGGGCTGAGAGAAGGGTCAGGAGTATTTTAGGGTTACTCTTGGCTGAGCTGGGCTCTCAGGTCAGTTGATTGTACAGCTGCAATGAGAAGTCAGATTTACAAATAATTAAGGTGGCTGCAGTGGGCTGCGAGGCTGCCAGCTGGTATTGGCATCTTTTAGGCTGGGATGAGTGGGGCTTTGGGGTCAGGTGCCTGGGGAACCTTTGACTAACAGGATCCTGGGCCTCAGAAGTTTCCCCTCTCCTTCCACATTCTTATCTTCCTGCTCCCTTGTTTATCAGTCATCCAACATCTAGCCTGGCACCTTCTCCCTAGTTCTGTCCTCTGTGTCCACCTTGTTTGGAAACTCCCTTCAGCCTGGGATGAGTGAGCACACTTGCCAAGTTTCATAGCCTGGAGCATCTCTGCACCAAGCCAGAGCTTTAGGAATTCCAACCTGGAAGATGCATAACACATCTCCTCTGCTTGCCTTTGAAATGTCAACAAATTTGGCCGTTGTTTTGATTGCTGCAGAATGGATTGAGGGTAGATATGCAGGAGAACTTCCTGGGAAATTCATAGTGGTTAGATAGTGAGTGATCTTTCTCTGATAAAAAAGGAAGCTACCCTCTTCCTTTAAGACCTGGTAAATGCTGATTGGGGGAAGCAGTGAGCTAATCAGAAAGGAAGAATTCTAGAACCTGGGAATCAAGGCCCAGATACCCTGCTTCCCTAGTGCCTGCAAAGCCAGGCCCTGAATGTAAGAGCTGCACAGGGCTACAGAGGAAGCAGCCAATGCCCAGAGCTGGTTGGTAGGATGGAGTCTGTACTGCAGCTAGACTGTAATCCTGCTGACCCAGCCTTATGCTGCCCCACACACCTACAGTCGTCTCTTGCCAAGCTGACAGCTCTTACCCATCTTAGACTGCTTTAAGCATCTGGTCAGTCTCCTAGAAGCAAGACATCTGCTGGGATATGGTCTATTGGACTAGTGGGGTGGTTTGTGGAGGTGGCTAATAAGCAGAACTCCACAGTGCAGGGAGAGGGATCAATGGACAAGTGAGTTGGAGAAGCATTCTTTTGAATGGGGTTCTGGCACCTCCTCTCCCATCTGACTTCACCTTATGTTATTGCCTACCTCTCCCAATTACTCCCTTTCTCAAGGGCTGAAATCTAAGGGAGAGGTAATACATTTGTGTGCTGTATTGGGCCGGGCATTGGGACACCTGAGTTCTTATTAGTCTGATATAAGGCTTAAGCTGCTTAAATTGTATCTTTCCATGGCACAGTCTGAGCTGTGCTGGACTGTTGCTAGGAACACCCGTTAGGAATGACTTCTAGTTAGGAGACTGGGGAGCTGTTTTCATACACAAGCAAGGTAGAAGCAGACTCCTTCACTCTGTGGCTCAGTGTTTGTCCTGGCCATCTTCTGGAGCACCTCCCAGTTTTCTTTCTGTCCCTCTTTGCCTTCCAGGACCTTCTACACTTCTATTTAATTTCTTTTTGATCTTTTGGGCTTCTATCTACCTCATTAACAGCACCACCCATCAGGATGGGAAAGTGCTGACAGTACCTCTGCCCTTTCCTCGAACCCCTCCCCTGTCCAGTGCCTAGAGATTTCCCGTGGATACCATGGCTACTATATCAACCTGAGTTCTGTCATCTTCCAGAATGGCACCCCAGTTCTGCCACTTGGGGACTATTTTTATCTCTAGAGCCACCCCCGCCACTCTACCCCGCCAGCTGCCAGAACTAGAGCTGCTCAGATAGCAATGGGAACCAGGGATCGAGGGGAGTGTGGGGCAGAGTTCTGGCTGCTCTTGGGTGCTGCAGCTCCATGCTCTGCACAGTCCCTGCCTCTGCTTCTGCTGCCTTCCAGCTCCTGTGGACTACAGAAGAGAGAGAAGCCCTAGACGCGAGGAGAGACTAGAGATTTTCCACACATAGAAGACTGCATGAGAAAATTGGGTCCTGGGTACTAGTGGGCATCTGGGACTTTGTTTATGGAAACCTCTCAATGAATATTTGCAAAACTAACTAAAGGGTTGGACTAAAGCAATGATCTCCTGCATGGATGTACCACTGTATAGCTCCCAAAGTGCTCTCATAACTATCTCATCAGGTCCTCACCAGACTTCTGGGAAGCATGTGGTATTTGCCAGATTTAAACATGGAAACTAGAACTCAGAGAGATCTGCCCATGGTCCTGCACAGTGAGAAAATGAAGGCAAATTCTCCTGATTTTTACTCACGTCATTTTAAAATGGACTTAGCTGATTTTCTCCCCTCCCCCCAAGTTTCTGAGATTTTGGATCCCTGACAGCAGCTAGATAATCACTTCCACAGCACTACTACTGTTCCCACTCATTTTATCTGACCAGACCCAACATTTGTCCCCTGTGCCAATGATTAGTCCTTGGTACAGGTGGAGAAAGTTGAGTGTGGGAGGACAGGGAGGCCCTGTGCTTGGGCTTTTTCTACCTCTAATTTTAAGGGTTAATGAAAGTAGAAATGGTCATTGTAACAGGGGAGGAAGAGACCTTAGAAGAGGGGAGGGGAAGAGTGAGCAAGGGAATAAATGTGACAGGAAAGCAAGTGGGGAGATGATTTGGAGAGGAGAGGACCAGCAAAAAGGGGTCAAGGGGGATGGGAGAGGGCAGTGGGGGAGAGGGGTGAATAAGAACAAAGCATAAAGCCAGGTGTGGAGGCACACACCTTTAATCCCAGCACTTGGATGGCAAAGGAAGGTGGATCTTTGTGAGTTCAAGGCCAGCCAGGCCTACATCATGAGTTCTAGGGCTATGGAGAAAGACCCTGTCTCAAACAAACAAAGAAACAAACAAAAAACAAACAAAACAACAATAAAGTCTAAAAAAAAAAAAAAAAAAAACCTCGAACAGCAACAAAAACTACAACAGCAAAAATCCCAAACAAGCAAAACTGACACATGAATATGGAAGTGCCGTAATGAGACCTCTAACCTTTTATGTTAACATAATAACATAAAATGGCATAACTTATTAACATGTACTAATACAAATAAATTATGACATTTAAGAGCTGAAGAGAAATTTGATACTGGACTTCTTGTGGGGTCTACGCATCTCTGTCCTTCCTCCTAGCCAGGTGACGTAGCTCTGTCAGAGGTAGAGTACAAGGTCTGGATGAGTATATGAATCCCGAGTCCCCAGGAAAGGGACGATGGTTGCCCCTAAATCTCCCTTTACTAGGGTCTATTTATAATCATAGGCTGGACTAGGTGACACAGCATATGGTATGGGGTGAGCAGCCATTTGTGCGCCACCTTTGGTCTGCCGGGCAAGAGAGTAGGATGACAAGATATCCTCTCCAGTTTAAATTAATGTTTACCTCTCAGTGGGAGAGTTGAGATTAGCAGAGCAGGGCAGGACTGGGAGCTAGCACAGCTTGGAGGATGCTGCTGTTTGGGGCTGAATGCAGCTGGCTGTCATCTGCGGCTTCCCCCCCCCCCCCCCCAATCCTTCGGAGTCAGCAGGAGCAAAACAAGCCAAAGCTTGGCCTGAGACCTTGATGCTGGGTCTAGCACTTTCTTTCTGAAAGTGCTAAGCATCTGGTGGCCATGGAAGGGAGGGTGAAGGCAGCGGGGCACAGAGAATGGTCCCCCTGCCTCACAGCAACCCCTCTTGGCTACCAGTCCTCTAGGGAGCAACCAGTGGGTCTTTATCCTCTACCACTCATCTGCAGTCGAAGCCCACTTCCACTTGTCAGAGAGCTCCGCCGCTGAGAAACAGCAGGTCCCTAAACTTCGTTTGTTTATACTCCTTTAAGGCCTTGGCACAGTAATGGTATTTTAATTTCTCGGCTTCTGAGCGGTAAGGAAGGAGGGAAAAGACTTCCCGTCATAAAACCAGAGCTCTGGGTTTGCTTCTTTCCTTTTCCCTTTTTTTGGCCATGCTCATCCCTGCGAGCCCTTTCCCCCAATCCACGCCTAATGCGGGACCCTCGATTTGAGGATACTTTTGGCTTTAACACTCCCAACTCCTCCTAAGCTCCGCCTCAGTCCCAGTAGACCAATCGTGGCCCCAATGCACTTGTATTGGTGATGTCATCTTGTAGCCAATCGGGAAGCTGCTGGGGCTGTGTGCGCAGTCCACTTGGGTTGCAGAGGCTAGGCTTTTTTTTTCCTGGAGGGCGAAGTCACGGAGATGGAAGAGGAGTCTTGGTCCTTAAGCTCTCTGGGAGTCTCATTTTGCCCCTCCTGTGCTCTGTCGTCACTCCTCTTCTTCTGAGCTGTGTTGACCTCACTCTGGTTTATTCACGGTACCCCGAGTCTCTGCATGTAAATCAGGAGTAATTTGGCTAGCATCGGTTTTTGTTTGTCTGTTTGTTCTTTGTTTATTTCTGGTTGTTGTTTTCTGCCAGGCCCCGCCCATCACCCTACATTCTCTTTCTCTGAACAAGTTCCCCAAACTTTTCATTCACTGTGGAGTGGGGAGCACTTCCCTACTTGTGAGCCTTCTCTAGTTTCTGCAAGCTCCTTCCCAACTGCTACTAACTCTCTGGGGAGCTCATCCTCCTGCCTTGTAATTCTCTCAGGTGGGCCAAGGCTCCTGGGAGAAAGGCCCTAGGAGAAGACCAGATTTGCAGGAGATGGATCTGCTTAGCCCCTCTGGGCTCTGGCTGGGCCTCTTCCACTCCTACCATAGACTTCTCCGTGACAGATTCAGGATGGTTCCCCTCCCTGCCTCCGGACACTGCCTGCTAATCCCTATTTCCCAAAGAGGAGCCCCACCTCCTCAGAGCAAGGGGCTGGCCTGTGCTATTTCTGGCCTTTCTGGGACTCTTCTGACAGCAGATTCTTGTTTTCAGTCTGATTCAGATGTGAAACTTTTCCCGCGGCCTCTCACCCAGTTCCTGTGGGCTAGGTCTCTGCCTCATCATCCCTCTAGCCAGGCCCTTCCAGTTCCCTGTCCAAAAAGTGCTCTCTGGTCAGTTGCTCAGTTCTGCTGGAACCTGGAAGAGGAAGTTAGGGGGTTCAAGAGGGAGTTGTTCCCCAGTAGGGGCCCTTGGGCCCTGGTGTCGGCTTTTTGATATTTTGAGTAGAGAACTTTGATTTCCATGGCAAACCCTGTTCCTGTCCAGAGGAGTCATCTCCAGGGACCCATCCTTAGGTAAGTGCCAGGGAGAGGGGAGGAGAAAGGAGGCAGAAAGAGAGTGGAGTGGAAGACAGGAGATGGGAGGCAGGTAGAGAAGAGAGGCCAGGAGGAGGGGGGCAGGAAGAGAGGGGATACTAGGAGAGAGGGGAGGCCAGGAGAGAGAGGGGGCCAGGGGAGAGGGGAGGCCAGGAGAGAGGGGAGGCGAGGAAGAGAGGAAAGGCCAGGAGAGAGAGGAGGCCAGGGGAGAGAGGAGGCCAGGAGAGAGGGGAGGTGAGGAAGAGAGGAGAGGCCAGGAGAGAGAGGAGGCCAGGAGAGAGGGGAGGCAGAAAAACTGAGGGCAGGAGAGGGGTGGTTGCTTGTGAACTCTTCTATTTCCATTTCTCTTTGCTGTTTATCACTTCTGCTTGACTATGACAGGTGTCTTCACAGGTTTTTCCTCTCTCTCTCCCTTTCCTGATCCCTGGTATCCTTAAGACCTCACATGTCTGCATCCCCTACAGCCCCCATCTCTCTCTCTTCCCTCACTCTGTAGCCCAGACTGGCCTTGAACTCATGACATTCTTCCTGTTTCTGCTTCCTAAGTGCTGAGATCACAGGT
>CABHPP010098389.1:0-27362 GCA_902168425.1 Peromyscus attwateri | reverse complement strand
GGGGGAGGTGTCCTCCTGTCTTACTTCACTGGAATACTGTCCATGCAGCCTCTCCCTGACCCTTGACTCTTCCTCTTCTGACACCTCTTAAGAACTGTCATGGTAGTCATGAGCTGCTCACCTGGGTTCTCCTCCAGACCTTCATGAGGCCTGGCCTCCTGAACTTTCCTTGCCACTTCCAGGCCCTTCTCAGGCCAAGAATAGCAAGTCCCCTTCCTAGCTCCTATTTCACTAGGTCATTGTGATGAACTTCAGACACCAGCTTCTCCCAAACTCCCTCCCTATGTGGGTGGATGAGGTTTAGGGGGCCCCAAGAGCAGCTGCACTGGGTTGGCTTTAGCTAGTCTGCTTGACTGCTTCACAACAGTTAGAGAAAGGGATGTCCACTGGGTCCTGGTCAGGCTTCTTTCCCAAGCTCCCTGGTCTCTTCCCTCCCTGATCCCTCCTTTCTCTTCCCTTTCCTTCCCTCTAGGGACACCATGGCAACGCAAAAGCAAGGGCAGTTGTCATGGAAACAGTCCTTTAAAATTCTCTGAATTTGGGGCACAGCCCTCCAGGGGTAGGGGTGGGGGATGCTAGGGTCTGAGAAGTGACATGTCTTCTGTGTCCATTGTCATTCTGAAGCTCATCTGCAGAAGCCTCCCCAAGTCCTGAGCCCTGGATTCCTTCCTGGCCTCAGGTGAAGATACTAGCCTTGGCCTCTAGGAGCCTTGAGCTCTTGAAGGAAGCAAAGATACCCCAGGGGCATCTGTAGTCAGGGATAGAATTGAGAGTGGCTCTATCCATGAGATAGTGGCTCTTGGGGTGTGTGCATATGTGTGTAAATATTGTGGGCCTGGTGGGCTGCTCATTGGCATATGTGGAGTGGAGGTGGTCAAGGAAGGCTTCTCAGAGCAGCGGGTGCTCCACATCTGCTGCAAGGGTGCTCTGCAGCTCACCTTATTCTTCCTTTGCTTCTGAGCCTTCTCTGTGGTATTGGATTTGGGGATGGTGCAGGTAGTTGGAAGGTAGAAGGGGGGCTTTCTTTCCTTTTCTTAGAAATCTCCAGGGAAATAATAATAATTATAGATATTCTTTAGAGAGTACTTACTAAATGCCTTGTACTTTTCTCATTAAATCCCAGGTAGGTGGTATTATCTTTATTTTGCAATTAAGAAGGCGCAAGGAGGCATGTGGACTACCCAAGGTCACACAGGCTGCAGGTGGTAGATCCTGAATCTGAGCTCCATTCTCTTGGGATCAGAGCCCGTACTAGTTCTCTGGGCCATACCCAATTCTTTTTGGAGAGGGTAGGTGGGTGAAGTGGGGTTGAGAAGGTCTCCTTGTGTAGCTCACCTTGGCCTGGTGCTCGCAAACCTTCTTGCCTTAGCCAAGTGCTGAGATTACAGGTGAGCATCATTACACCTGACTACCTTGTAAAGAATGCTGGGATTGCCCATCTCATCACTCCTGTAGATCCTTGATGTCTCCATTCTTCCCACTCCTGCAGATTCCCACTGTGTTTCTGATGAGTTTTCTGGAGGCCTTGGAGACAGGCTATGGGAAATATAAGAACCCTTACCACAACCAGATCCACGCAGCTGATGTTACCCAGACAGTCCATTGCTTCCTGCTCCGCACAGGCATGGTGGTAGGTGCCTGGTCATGCTCCTGCTGTTCAGATCCTGTGGATCCAGAACTAGGAAGTCTTGGCTGCTCTCTCAGTGCCCTTTTCCTCATCCTGCTTCCTTGGTGTCCCAACAGCTTCGGAGTCAAATTGCATTGACTTCATCCAGAGAATTCCCAGGTGTACCAATACTTCTTGGGCACTGTTGGGGACACATGATGGGGTATAGTGGGCATATGACTGATGAGGACAGAGGAAGGTCTCTGGTCATTCTGAGAGTTGGAACATGTGGCTAGCTTTGATGATAGATGGAGTGCTGTAATTGTGAGGAAGGTGTCTGGGCAGTGACTGGCAGAGGGCTAGTCCAAGTTCATCCTCTTCCTCTTCCCTAGCACTGCCTGTCAGAGATTGAGGTCCTGGCCATCATCTTTGCTGCAGCCATCCATGACTATGAGCACACAGGCACAACCAACAGCTTCCACATCCAGACCAAGTGAGCAATGGGGCATGGTGGGGGCAGGAGGGGCCAATGTTGCCAGCTTTATAGGGGGCTGGGCATGACATACAGCTTTACAGGTCAGAATGTGCCATCCTATACAATGATCGCTCGGTGCTGGAGAATCACCACATCAGCTCTGTTTTTCGAATGATGCAGGACGATGAGATGAACATTTTTATCAATCTCACCAAGGATGAGTTTGTGTGAGCAGAGGCCAGCATATGGCATCCCTGACACCCTTATCCCAGCCTTCTGTCCCCATATCCTTTAGTCCTGCCTCGTGCTGAGAGGACCAGTCCCTTCTCTCTCTGTCCACTTAGAGAACTTCGGGCCTTGGTTATTGAGATGGTGTTGGCCACAGACATGTCTTGCCATTTCCAGCAAGTGAAGTCCATGAAGACAGCCCTGCAGCAGCTGGAAAGGTAGCACATGGAAGGGTATAGGCAGGGATAGGCCAGAGGGAGGGTCTTGTGAAGCAGCATGTACACTGGGCAGTTGGTGTGCTAGGTTCTTACCTGGTTAAGAGACACTTCTGGCTCCAGGCACTCATTTGAGTGTACATGGGTGTGTGTGGTATTTGTGGACATGGGCTTGGATTTATCTAACGGGTCTGATGGAGGGCATTGGCTGGGGGCCTGGATAGGGGTTTTTATTGTAGTTGCAGGGCAGGATTACTCTGGAATGTTGGGAAATACATTTGATCTTTCTGGACACTTGTCCTTATCTGAAATGGTAACAGTGAAGTGCCTCCTTTTACACTAACTCCTGTTTTAAAGGCCACTGGGAGAGTTGTGTGAGGTTAAAAAAGAACAAAACAAAGACAGAACAAATGTTATAATTCTATCTAATGCTGTTTAGAAGTGGCTGGGAATGTAAAAGTGTGAGTAAGAGAGAATGGACTGTGTCCTGGAAATGTGTGTTGAGCTGTGTGTATGGTGTCTGAATGGGGATTGTGGGGTCACCGTGAGACACCATTGCGGAGGTTAATGACAAGTATCATGATGATTTCATTGTAAATAATATCACTGAGTGCATATTATGTGTCAGACGTCTTGAAATACTTGTTATAAGTCATTTAATTCTCAGAACAACTCAATATGTGGTAGGCTTATTATTTTCACTTTTGGCTTGAAGAAAATGAATTATGGATGTTTTCAGTAACTTGCTTAGTGTCTCACAATAGTGGGTGGTAGATATGAGGGGGAATCAAATTCACGCCCATTGATTCTAAGAGCTTGGGTTCTCAGCTACTGATCTGTGCTTCTACATCTATACATACAGATGAGTCTGCATGTGTGTAGACTATTTAGAGTTATGTGAAGGGAGTGTTTGTGTGACTGAAAGCTGGAGAATGACCAAGGTCTCCTTTTCCTAAAAGACCAGTTTCCCTTTCTTTAACATCTGCCCTAACCAGGATTGACAAGTCCAAGGCCCTATCTCTTCTGCTTCACGCTGCTGACATCAGCCATCCAACCAAGCAGTGGTCAGTCCACAGCCGCTGGACCAAGGCCCTAATGGAAGAGTTCTTCCGCCAGGTAACCCTGCCAATTCCTACCCGCTGATGAGCAAGTTTCCCACAGCTACTCCAGAGCTCCACCTGGCTACCTTTCATTTCACTCTTGAATTGATCCCAAGCCTGTGGGGTCAAGTCTCTACCCACAGAGCTGGATACTGGTTATCTCTGTTCACCCCTCATTTCCAGGTCAAAGGGTAGTGTCCTTTTCTCCCATTGCAGCCACTTATCTCCCCAGCCCTCCCAACCCCGAGGCATCTTCTCTTCCCAGGGTGACAAGGAAGCAGAGCTGGGGCTTCCCTTCTCTCCACTCTGTGATCGTACCTCCACATTGGTGGCTCAGTCCCAGATAGGTGAGTCTGAGGGGGAAGAGGAAAGGAGCTGTCTGGGCCTGGCCAGGCTTGTTCTAAGCTTCCAAGTTCCCAAACTGTTCTTCTTGTTGAGGCAAGGATGCTGGGCTGGATGTGGGGTTCTGTGGCAGATACCTGGAGCTGCATTAGAAGGGTCTCTCTGGGCTCACAGAGATATTGTCTCCAAGTTGTCCCCAGTGGGAAAGTTCTAGCTCCAGGTCACTTCTCTAGGCTTTGTTACTTGCAGCCAGGGCTCACAACCATGAGATTCTTGCCTCTGCCTAGTCCTCCAAGTGAGACATTTTGCTGCTTGCCCCCTTCCTGCAGGTTTCATTGACTTCATTGTGGAGCCCACCTTCTCTGTGCTGACTGATGTGGCAGAGAAGAGTGTCCAGCCCTTGGCAGATGATGATTCCAAATCTAAAAGTCAGCCTAGGTGACTGTGGCTGGGGTAACCATATGTCCTGGTTCATTGGTTGCACAAAGAGGTTAGGAGGGAGGTGGGATGCTTCAAGTTTGAAAGCCCCTCTGCTTGTCACAGAAGGATGAGACTAGAGGGGTGTGGCTCATACCTAGGCTCCCTATATTACTTTTCCCTTAAGGGTCTAAGCTGTCTTTCAGATAATCTTGTTTCTGTTTTCCTTCTACCAGGAGACTAAGTGTGGAGAGGGAGGGGTGCAATTATGGGAAGATAGACAAGGATTTGGGGGTATTTAGAAGAGGGAAAAGAGGAGGACTACAGCCTCAACCTTTTCCTGGTCTTCCATCTCTTCCATGCTGAGGGCTAAGAATTGGATTCTGAAGAGGGCTGGGTCTCACATCTGGAACTGGGGGTTTGTATGGGGTCTTGTTTCTAGCTTCCAGTGGCGCCAGCCTTCTTTAGATGTAGACGTAGGAGACCCCAACCCTGATGTGGTCAGTTTCCGCTCCACCTGGACCAAGTACATTCAGGAGAACAAACAGAAGTGGAAGGAACGGGCAGCAAGTGGTGGGTGTTGTTATGTATGTGTGTGTGTGTGTGTGTGTGTGTGTGTGTGTGTGTGTGTGTGTATGTGTATGAACATTCTAGGGCTGGCTGGTGGAGCTACAGCAGTCTACTTTTTGTTAAGTCCCAGGCAACTCTTTGACTCCTAGAGTTGGAAATGGAGCCAGTCAGACTAAAATAGGAGGCCACATGAAAGGCTGGCTGGTTGGTTTGGGCTGTTCTAGAATGAAAGCTGGAGAGGTGATAGGGACATCCGCAGTATTCTAAGCCCTGGGACCCTGTGCACATCAGGGCTGGACTCTTTGCACACTGTGGCTATCTCCAAATGGTGCCCCTGGAGATCTGGGTTACTCGGTAGTTCTGGCTGCACTGTGAGTAAGGGCTGTGAGTTTTTCACGTGAGATGGGTGGAGGTAGCTCAGCTTAGAGGCAGGTGGTAGATGAAAGTCAGTTCTCTTATTTTCTTCATATACACCTTGGTTCTGGAGAAACTACTTGGCCTAACCTCAGCTTCCTTGGAACCCTCTGTAGGCATCACCAACCAGATGTCCATTGATGAACTATCCCCCTGTGAGGAAGAGGCCCCGCCCTCCCCTGCAGAAGATGAGCACAACCAGAATGGGAATCTGGATTAGAGAACTGGGGGCTGGCCAGGTGAGCTAGGGGGCAGGAGGGCAGCCAAGCCAGTCTGGCTTCAGGTGGCTCATCTCTGGGCTCTCTGCTCAGTAGGATGTTCTTTCTTTTTCCAGGCAATAAAGCAGAGAATTGGAGGCACAAGACTGAGCCAGGGCATGGGTGGGAAGCAAGGGGCTCCTGGACCTTCTTTGGTCCCATAGTTCTTCCTATGAAAGAAAGGACAGAACAGCACAGACAGGGTGACACATGTGCTAGGCTCTGTGAGGTTAGGGAACAGGCACCAGTCTAGGCACAAGGCTCAGTGAGGGCAAGTGAATAAATGTGTCATTTCAGCCCACCTCATACCATTGACTGCTATGCATCTGAAGGGCATTAGCATTCAGCTATTCTGGGGATCAAGGGAGGACTGGGTGGGATTTGGAGAAGGAAGATCAGGTTAGAGATGAAGTTCAAGAACGGAACACTGAGGTGTCTCCTTCTTTCCACAGGTCCTCATTGAGTCCGAAGTCTTCGACGTCATTACCACTATTCATCAGGACTGGTTCCCCCATCTGCTCCAAGGGAGTGTGTTGGTTGTGGGAGAGATAGCCCACCTGAAAGCCAAATGCTGGAGCTGGTGGGGTGGGGGAAGTTACCCTCCCCATCCAATACCCAATGGGACACAAGCCTGGGGAACCACATGCCCCCAGTGGTCACTGTGCCCACCCCTTGCCTCTGGACTCCCTTCCTGGCCAGGTGGCTACTTGGGAGGGGTGAGCTTCCTGCAGGTTTCCTATGGCTTGGAGGGGAGGGTCAGAGATGCCAGCCCCCTTGGCCCTCCCCATCCTTCTTGCCTCCAAGTTTCTAAGCAATACATTTTGGGGGCTCCCTCAGCCCCCACCCCAGATCTTAGCTGGCAGGTCTGGGTTTCCCTTACTGTTTCCCAAGGAAGGGCCATAATAGGATAGGAGGCTGGCAGTTTTCAAAGCCCTGCATGGGAAGGGCAGGTGTCCCTTCAAGTACTTTCCTAGGATGAGGTGGGGGACATCCTCTTGCACTAGACTTGGACTGCTTTGGCCCCACTCCCTTGTAAACTCCCTCTCTCTGATGCCCAGACAGTGGCTGGGAGAGGAGAGGAGCCATCGGGATTCTGTCTGCAGGAAGACTTTCCTGGGGTCCCCAAGAACGTGGGGCTGGTCTGGGCTTGAGAAGCTTGTCACCTGCCCTACCTGGGTCTCTGGCCCTTTGCCTCCTTTCTGTCCCTGGGGACTAGGAGGCTCTCATCCGACCAATGTCTGTAAATGCTTTGAGGTCTTCCTTCAGGATGTATCTTATGAGCAAAGGAAGGAAAATACAGCTGGCCCCGGTGTAAATGGGGTGAGGTATTACCCAGTAATCCATGTTGTCACAGAGTGGGTCCTTCCTGCCTCCCTTCTCCCAACACTGGCCCACCATGAGATTCCCCTCCCTGGGCCCCTGGTGGGTGGAAGGCAGATGGGGAGGGGTTCAGGGCTGTTGTATCCTGAAGCACACAGAGCAAGTGCAGCCAGACACAGCCTCTTCCTGTCCTCAGGCTCCTTGCCCCACCTCACCCAAGAAAAGGCCAAGTCCAGGTGACTGCCTCCTCCTTTCTTGTAAATACCAGCCATGCATTTGTACAGTGGGCCCTGTTCTCGTGAAGTCCATCTCCATGGTCATTAGACCTGCCACTCTGAACCGCATGTGACTCCCCCATGCTTTTGGTCTCCCAGGCCCCTGATATAGCCAGAGATCAATAAAGAAGGGAGACCAGCTGGATGTGTGTGGTGTTCACAAGGTACAAGTTCTCTCTTGTGTCTTTATAGTTGTTTTCTTCCGAGTTAGATGTAACTCTGGCATGGTATTCTCCCTGAGTGTTGGAGGGAGACCCAGGTGAAGCCTATCTGGTACCCAGGCTATGCTCTTTTTGGCTGTAGGGCACTGCTGCAGCAAACAGGGTGAAAGAATCTTGCCTTTTCCCTTACTCTCTTTAATTCTTTGGGAGAATCAGAATCAGCATCAAGAGATGCCTGGCTGGGACTAGAGGCCATTTCTCCATCTGTGCATGGTGTTAGTCTTACACTGACCTTAGTATGTAGGACAAGGGGCGAGGTGGCTCTTTGGGTTTCTAGCCACTGGGTTCTCAGGAAATCTTTCCTATCAGGCTGGAATAAGAAATAGTGGCCACAGAATTGGAGGCCAGACAATTCCAAATACTTCTTTCTCAGGGGTCTAGAGACAATGTGCACTTCCCACTTATGTCCAGCAGACGGTGCCACAGCACAGTCCTAGCTATCTGTTTTAGAGCAGCAGTCTCCCAGATTGCAGCCCTGCTATGTGTGCAGAGCTTTCCTCAGTAAGATAGGAAAGCCTTGACTTTCAGACTCCCATTTCTCTTTATGAAAGTAAAGGCAAGGCTTCTGTCAGTTTCCCTAATTCCTTCCCTAGTTGGTCCTGAGAGTGGGGGCTGTGGAGTGCAGACAAGAGCTGAGGGAGGAAGGGATCCCCAGGCTGGAAAGAAGGAAAGCACCAAGGACCTAACACCAAATTTATCACTTTTAAAAACAAGAGATTAAGAAACATCCAGTGTCCATGAGTTTCCACACTGCAGTGGCGATCCCAGGATGTCAACTCCTTTCAGACCTGTTGCGGGGAAGGAAAGGGAAGGTGACTGAAGGGCTGTAGGCTCATCCTTCCCTCTGGTCACTCCAACTATCTACCTTCTGAGTCAGCTTTTGCTGTGGATCTCAGTCTGAGCCCTCTCTCTTCTAGGCAGGGGTTGGAAAGTATCTCTGCTCTTAGTCCTTTGGCTCCAACTGCCCTTTACTAAAAAAATAAAATCAAACCCATGGCCTACTTGCATCACCTGTTCCAGAAGGTATACCCAACAAACTCTCGATTTGATCCTTCCTGCAGCTACTTAATCCCCTCTCTCTTTGTCAGAGGAGATATGTGGCCACTTACCACAAAGGCTAACTTTTCAGTGACTAAATAAAGCTGCTCCTTTGTCTACTCCTCTGGTTCTAAATACAAGGCCCTACAACCTGGTCTCCTGCAAGCCCAAAGCCCAGCCCATGGGGCTTACCAAGCTGGCTCCCTGGGAATCCAGTGGTGACATGTGGGCTGAGGTGTCCTCTGTGCTGGGCTGCACATCACATTGCTCCTGAATCTTGGGGGTGGATTCTGCAGGTTCTAGGGAGGGAAAGTGGGTGGTGGAGGGAGAGCCATCCCTTATAAAGGGCTGCAGCTGTTGAGAAGGAGCCCCAAGACCCACTGGGAACAGATTTACCCTGCAATCCAGGGTTTCTCTGATCACAGTTACTATGATAGCTTCACTATCTTTTTTTTCTCCTGTAACCAGAGACTGAAAAATAAAAGTAAAACAAAACAAAACCCCAAACACTCTAAAAAGTTAAAAAAAAATTAGAGTATAAACTCAAATGAGGCTAAGTCTGACATGAACTGCTTTGAGGCTGTATTGTTACTTATCCCACTCGGTGTGACCATTCACTGGACTGTAGAAAAAGCATGTGTTTGATTACAGGATGCTCTGCTGGGTGTGTTATGTAACACACAGTATGTGCACTGTATCACTTTCACACAGTTGGAAATGATATGAATTATGGAATACATTTGGGATTGTGGCTGTGGATTATCACCATCAGCATTACATTCTCTGTGGTGAAGGATTTGTATGTATCAGGTGTTGAGCCAGACTCATTGGAAGACTCCAAGGCAACCCCAGTGAAATAGACGCCAGCTCTGTTGGTAAACTGGCCAGTGGTGCAAGTAGGACTGTAGTCCTGGCTCCATTGCAGGGCCAAATACTGTTTCCAATGTGGTGGGTTTTTTCCTCATTTCTCAGCCACAACAAGGTCTCTGGAGTCCAAGGTGGTAGCTTACAGTAAGACAAAGTGATTCAAACACATGATATGTGCAATACATCCATGTCCTTGACTGGGCTTTAGGCTACTATTCCATCTCTCCCAGGTTGAGACTCCTCCCCTTCCCCCAGGAGGTAAAGCTGTCTTCTTGCAAGGCTGGGAAACTGCATTCTGGGGCCCTTCCGGGCTTGTACATACTTTGTGCTATCCCAGGGGTAACCAGCCCTGACGCTGAGCCTGTGTCTGAGATCCCAGGTGGGCAGGACTCCTGGTTCCCTGTGCTCTCAGCGGCTCCCTCAGGTTCCTCTCCTTGCTTCTGTTGCCCTAGGTGATGTTCAACCATCGTCTGGAGCTCTAGGGGCATAGAGAAAGGAGGAAACATTGGATATGACTGCCTAAAATCTCCCTTGCGGGGTTCTCCCAAATTCAGTAGCCCCACCAATTGGTCTGTGCACATTGCTGGGTGCTTGAATTTCTGATGCACTGAGATCTAAACAGTGAGGAACATCAGCTGGGCAATAAGGAGAGAGAAAGAGCCTTCAAGTACACAGACACTCCTAATTTACTACGATCTATGGTCTCCCTAGGGGCAGGAGAGAAGCCTCAATTTGGACTCAAGGAATATAGTACCTTCCATGTGCTATGCTGATGAGGTCACATGTGCTATTTATCTGCCATAGTGAGGAGGTGGTATTCAGGCTTGGGCTATGAATTAGTTTCACCAAGGTCACGAGAGACTCCTTCACATAGCAACAGCTCCACTCAAATAAAGGCAACCCCAGTGACTTCCCAAGGATTCCCTGCCAAGGGTTACTAGATCTACTCCCCAGCTTCAGGCAGAAGGGAAATTGGAAAGGAGATGCCAAACCTTTCATGGTGGGTGTGGTCCTTGTCATCTTCTTCCGTTGCCGTGGAGACATTGACAAAGTGGACTGTGAAGGACACAGAGTCTAGATGGGTGCCAGCCCTTCCCACCCTCCTCCTCTGCCTTGGCATGCTTTTGGATTAGAAATCAGGGCAGGTGGGTTTCAGGAGAAAGAGAAGATCCCTGTTTTTTAGCTGTTTCCACGGGGCTGAACACGGAGACTGTGTGAGAGGGAGGTGGAGCATGTGTAGGGGTGCTCCCACACACCTTTTGGGCCGGGGTGCGTGGAGGAGGGCATCAAAGGCCTTACTGGTAGGGAACACAGCTTTTGCTTTGGGTTCTGGGGAGCTTACGAAGGGCCTGTATATGCTAAGTGGGTCTCTCTCTCACTGAGCCACATCCTAGAACTGGAGGACCAGGGTTTGGCTTTTGAGTACTGGGTTGAGTGGGAGGGACCAGCTCACCTTGAGAAGTGGGTTAGGGATCCGGTCTTCATCTATCTCTGGGGAAAATAAGAAACAACAACAACAACAACAACAGCAACAACAAACAACAACAACAAAAACAGTGATAAGAGCAGGAAACCCGGGGAGTTCCCAAAGACCTGAGTTCTTAAGGAGAAGGGACTCTGCAGTCACCTCTGTTCTGAGCTGTCCCAGGAGCCTGCTCTCTCTGGATCCCCCTGCACTGCTGCTTGGCTTTGTAAAGACTTAGGCCCTGTGGCCAGGCTAAGCCTGCATCCTAGCCTCAGGCTTTGAGGTCTGTGAAGGCAGATTTGGGATCCTTCTGCTTTTTTCCCTTTTCTGCAGCATCCAGGTCTCTTTCTCCTCCCAGTTATTCTTTTACCCTTAAGCCAGAGCTGGGCTTTCACAGGAGCAGGGCTGCCTGAGAGAGAATAGCAAACTTGTTCTGATTAGGCCCACAGATGTGCATCATTTATGGAAGCTGGGGGTAGGCTGGAGATTTGGGCATCCCAGATTTCAGACTAGCCTGGTCACTTCTTTTTCACACCTACCAAGCTCCTCTGACATTCTCCAAGACCTTGTTCTGTCTCCAGACCTTGGTGGGGACTCTGGTGACCAGAATCCCATCTGCTCCCTGAGCTGTTTCTAACCCTTACCCCCTGGAGACCTGATGCTAGATGATGGAGGCGGTCTCTCCCCCTCACAGCTGCCACTGCATTTGGGAGTGGGGATAGTGACATCTCAGTTGCTGGAGAAACCTAGAAGGCTGTCGCCACAGCAACCTGCACTTAGTTGGCCATCCCAGTTCCTGCAGGCTTAGGAACCAGGTGGTTCCCTCCCCTCCCAGCACAGCTCCATCTTTCTAAAAACAAAATAAATCCTGCTGAGGCAGCATGGGGTGAATGTCTACTACCCAAGTCTGCCCTTCCTTTCTAGCACCCATCCCCTCTTACAGGGACCCCCTTCTTCCAGGCATTTGTCCTTTGGGTTACCTGGGGATGACTGGTCACTGGTCAGCACAAGTGTGGCAGGGGTAGGGCGGCGCCTCCGAATCTGGGTTAGGGGAGGAGGAATAAAAGATCAGGTTAACCAGGAACACCACTCAGGCCAACTCTGTACATCCCTCAGTGTCAAGTTAACCTTAGAGTACTGTTGGCTCATTCAGGGATGAGCTGTTCTTAGGAACTCAAGAGACCACCTGGGCCATCTACACGTTTCCTTCCCTGCACTGCCTCCCCACCCGACTCTTGTCCTGTTCAGCTTTCCTTTCAGAAGCTTTGTCAACTCTGTGCATCAATTGTTGTTGTCCTTTGGTCCATCCTGGATCAATGGTCAGAAATAACATGAGAGGTCAGAGGACTTTCCCTCAGCCTCTAGTCCAACCCCTAAGCAGATATTAACCTTTTGTGGGCTCATACCTGTCTGCAGAAGGCCTCTCTCAGGCTCACCCATCATGAAGGAAGAAGGGCTTGAGTACACCTCTTCCCTGGCCACCACAGCTCCTCAACACTCTAAGGTTTCCTTAGCCTTGGACACACTGGCTTTTTGATTCGTTAGGGAACAGGGGAAGTGGTCCCGATGGTGAACAGGACATGAGGAGGGGTCCTGGGTAGAATCCTGGCCAGCCACAGGGGAAACTAGAATATAGAGCTGATTGGTGGCTAGGGTTCCAACTGAACTCCAGCCACCCTCCTGCTGTTGGTTTTTTTTCTTGTCCTGCTGTCTGTTGATTATTGCTGAATTCCACAGACTCTTGGGATGTGTAGTTTTTCCCTTTCTGGGGAAGGTTTGGAAGAGAGTGGCACCCAGGGGTAGAGCTCCTGCAGCTCTCTCAGGGCAGCTGTGGGGAAGCAGGAAGGAGTCCAGTGAGGACCCAAATGATCAGGGTTAGATCTGTTAGTAGCTATCACTTGGCATCACCACCACTGGCAGTGGTGGGTGGAGGTGACAAGATGCCTAGAAAGTGGGAATAGTAGGAGGGACTGTGTGAGCCAGAGAGGGGGCTCTTCCCAAAGAAAGAACAGCATGTATGCAATGGGGCTGTGAGTGACCTCTTGCTTCAGGGGAAATCAGTGGCATCTGTTTTTAGTGACATTTCAAGGTCCCAGTAGAGCCAGACGTGTGTGTGTGTGTGTGTGTGTGTGTGTGTGTGTGTGTGTGTGGTGTGCATGTTTAAATAGTAAATGTGAATTGTCTCTGACTGTTCCTGGTACAAGATGCTTCATGTATGTGGGAGTGGGACCACCCCTTTGCTAGGATCTGACTCCTTACTTGCCTTCTGACTGAGTAGGGGTGGGGTGGGAAGGTTTGGGGTTTGGGGTGGTTGCTGGAGAGGAGTGCAAGTGACCCAGACTGGTGGACTTGGGATTAGTGGTTTAACATAGCACCTGTATTGGGAGCCCAAAAGGTCAGCAGGGCTCTGTGAGGTTGGGCAGGTCCCTTAACAGACTTTTTGCCCTAAATAGAGAGATTTGAAGCACCCTGAGTCCTTGAGAATTGTGATATTGTCAGGAGGGAGGAAAGCCAGACTCCCTGGGTCCTAGGTACCCAACAGAGAGGTCTCTTTTCTGTTTCTGCCCCCACCTCTCCTAGCTCTCAAGGACATATGAAGGTTGTGGTGGAGGTTAGCAGCCTCCACCCTAATTCTGCTGTACACTTAGCTTCCCACTCTTTCCCCACCTCTACCCCATGGAGGCTGGGGTAGGAGTTACTGCTATGCTTGGAGCTTTTGCCTACATACTTGGCAGCACAGCAGGAAGGATGGGGGCAAACTTTTAGGCCCAGGAGACAGATTTCTGAAGACTAGAAAAGAGTGGGCAGAGTCCCAGCTCTTTGCCCACTTTGGCTCCTTAACACTGTCATCCCCCCACCATGTGCTCCTTTGCCCCCAGCTCCGTGAATCAGCTAGCCTGCCCTACTCCCTCCCACCTCAACACC
Source organism: Peromyscus attwateri (assembly GCA_902168425.1). NCBI lineage: Eukaryota > Metazoa > Chordata > Mammalia > Rodentia > Cricetidae > Peromyscus > Peromyscus attwateri. The sequence goes on along the minus strand of CABHPP010098389.1, from coordinate 13,627 downwards.
AAACAGAAGCGGGTGTCAGGTCCTGTCTGCTAGTGGGAGGCAGCTCTCAGAACTTCTAACTCCTACAGTCCCACTGCTGGGCCTCCTTTCCTGGGTCAGAAGTCATTTTAGCTAATCTCCTGTCTCAGGGCGTAGGCCTGTTCCTTGAGCCCATAGAAACCACTCCTCCACTCAGGTGTATGAGGACTCAATACACCCTCTCCAGCCACACCTTACAGCTCTGGAGATGCCCAGGGCCGGGATACCTGGCCTTCCTTTGCCCTGAGAAGTAAAGTTTCAAAGAGCACATGTGTTGGCCCTTTTCATCCACACCCAAGTCTATCAATCAGCCTGAGCATCGTGGAAACCTCTCTCTCTCTTGCCCATCCCTAGAGTTCTCAGAGTCTCTCAGGTGGGGAGCTTGGCAGTGAGTAGCTAGAAGCAGGAGCTCCAGCCTGGAGAGAGCTGGGTGCTCTTGTGATTGAGTTGGTCTCCACATGGCCAGCGAACGCGAAAAGAGACAGGCTGCAGGTAGTAGTCCTTCCATACGCTCACTGACGCTGAGACACACTGCTCACTCACACACTGCCGCCTCTGCCAGGCTGCTCTGAGCTAAAAATAGGCCAGGCCAGGAGGCTGGGCCAGGGCCCTGCACTCCCACCCGGTGAGCCAAGCTCTCTTAGTGGCTTGCTCCTGGCTAAGCTTGGACCCCAGCCCTAGGCTCTTTAGTCCGCCGCACTGAGCCCCGCATCCCACCCCCCAAAGCCTACTCCAAAGGGTAGGAGTTAGACCCAGGACCCACGTGCTCCGACTTGCAGAAGGGAACAAATATCAGCTTGCAGACCCCCGCCCTCACCCCAAAGCTCCTCCATCGCTGTCCTCATCCCCTTGGGTGCCACACTCAGGGCCCAGGTGCGAACGAGTCGGAGGGGCGGAGCTGTCTCTTCTTCCCACTTGCCGCCCCCCTTCCGGCGGTACCCTTTAGGTCAATGCCGACACCCAGCCGGTAAACTCCGGGGGTTGACTGAGAGTGAGGGGACGCAAGGTCGCCAGAGGAGGAGGGCTCGTATCCACAAGGCAGGGCAGGGAGTGAACGACGCTCTCGGAGACTCCCAGTACTGGGACCCGCACTGATGGGGAGACCTGGCTCCGCCGTTGGGGGAGGGGATGGAGGACCCTCCCCCCATAAATTGGGCGAGTGCGCCCCAGAAGGGGTGCGGTTCCGGACTGGGGGGCGAGGCAAGGACTCAGGTTCCACGGCCCGGTCCCTAGACCATCACCCAGTCTCGCTGCCCCGCCCTTCTCATACCTGCTCGGCCGCCTCGGGGTCCAGGTGCGGCTCCAGCAGCGGGACCGTGAACTGGATCTTCCGCGGGCTGTTATCCGGCTCCATGGTTTGGGGCCCGGCGGCGGCGGGACTCGGGCTGGGGCGGGCGCGCTCCTTCTCCGCTGCGCTCCGGCCCCGGCCCCAGCCCGGCGCTCGGCTCGCAGCTCCAGGCTCGGCGCGCCCCACTCGGCCCGAGGACTGTGCTGCTGCGGATTGGCTCTGCACCGCCCCTCCCGGCCCCCTCTTCCCCTAGTCCTGAGCCTTAACCCCGTCGTGGCTGCACTGGCGGCCGCGCGGGTAGCCGCCCCTCCGGCTGGAGAGCCAGACCTAGGCGGGTCGCTGTTCTAGTCCATCGGTTGGCGGGCATCCAGGTATCCTAGAATTCTGGGCAGAGGGTGGATGTGAAAAGGGGCTATCAAGAACTTCTTCAAACTGGGGCAGGTTTCAGGGTCTGGGAAAGTGGAAGGGCACAGCCTGAGAGGAAGATTGTATTTATGATGTAAATGAGATTTCACAAAGAGAAAAGATGGGAAGGGAATTTAGATATGCATCAGGAGAGATTAAGGTTAGACTATGAGAAGACTTTCTCTTGAGGAAAATACTAGAGTGGAAGTGAAAACTTGGAGGGCAGTTATGGACTTTGGATCCTGTCCAGTCCAGGGAACACTCCGGACAGGGAGAGGAGGGGAAGGCCTAGGAGGGTCTCAGGAGCGTGACTGGAATGAGGGTGGACCAAGGGCTTGGGGAAAGAGGGCCATTTAGGATAAAGAAGGAGCCATGGGGGTGAAAGCCAATCCTGCTTGTGAAATAGATTTCATTTTCTGCTTGCTACATTGTGGGCCTGCAAAGTAGGTGAAAGGCCTTCAAAGGGAGGACAGAGATGTGGTAGAGGGATGGAGAGGGATGCCCCTCTGGTGGAAAGGCCTGTTTGCAGATGACTGGTGTCCACTTTCATTGTTGGCAGAAAAATGAAAAGGCTTTGCTGTGACTGGAGGCATGGAAGTTAGACTATGAGAAGAACTTACTGGGTTGGTATGGGACCAACATACCACTCAATACTAACCAGTGAGGGTGACAGGATATTCATAGGAGCTGGAGTGCCCTGTACTAGGGCGGGGGGACACTGGACAGAGAGAGGTGGGTGCTGGACACTGGGGAGTGGGCCCTGATGGATTTAGGAGGCACTGAGACAGAGAAGAAAGCCTGCAGTGCTGGAGGAGGTGCATGGCAGGGCCAGGAGATCAGTTTCTTTCTAATCTTAAACTGAACAGAGGGGAGGGTCCAAGCAGGTTGAGGCCTGGCTCCAGGAGAATGGGCCCTTGACCACCCTCCACACCCCTACTCTAGGGGGTAACTTTAACCCTCAATCTGGGATCCTCTGGTAGGCTTTCCATGGCCCCTTCCCCTCTTTCCTCCAAAAATAGCTGCTGCCCTCCCCCCAGGGATCTCTTTACACAGCAGGCAGGCTCAGCTTTCTCCAGGGCAAGGCCAGGTTGCAGCCACTCAGCGGCCCTGAAGGCTCTAGCCAGTGGGCCCTCCATTTGCTGTTCACTGTAGCACTGAGACTCTGGGAATGCTCTTCCTGGCCCTGTCCCCTCTCACAGCCTTTTGCTCTGTTTGAGTAGTAGGGCAGGTGTTCAGCTGCCTGGGCTTCTCAGTGTCCCTGGTCCCAATGTCTGTGCACTCACATCCCAGGGCAGGGGTGTAAGAAGAGGTGGTGAAGCCGCCTAACTTGGGAGACAGAGCATGGGGTTCTCTTTGCTTCTCTCTCCCACATATACACTTAGGGGCACTGTGTCCTCTAAAGAGAGCCGGTTCTCTGTCTCCTTGTCCTGGACTGAAGGACCTGAAGGCACAATCCCCATTCCCCATCTCCTTTGCAGTGTCAGAACCTCCATGCCTCATAGATGAGGATCCATGGAGTAAGGGACCTGACACAGAAGCAGGCCACATCTAATTTAGTGTGTGTTGGGGTGGGGGGGGGGACTCCTGGCTTGTTTCCATGCAGAATTTCAGAGTGAGGGTTCCTCTATCTGGGCTCTTATGAGATAGATTCCACTCTCATGGGGTGGTCCAGTTTACTTAGATTTCGTCCATGTTCCTTTCTTTTCCTTCAGTTTTAGCCCTAGAATTCCTTAGGTACCTTGCCTGTCCTCAGTGTTCCCGTCTCAACTCCCAGATTCTGACTTCCTCTGATCTGAAAGCTCTAGGCTAGGTGGGGGCCAAGAGAGGCTTAGTGGAAATGAGAAGGGTTCTGGGAGCCACTGTGTAGCAGTGGTGGCAGGGTGTAGGGGGTCAGGGGGCAGGAAGTAGTAGTCAGAGAAAGCCAGAGCAAAGAGAGACCTCCCTGGGCCACCATAAGGATGAAGGGCTGGCTGGCAGGAGGGAGGTGGAGTGGGCCCCAGCACAGCTTCTGCAGGCCAAGCGGAGTGGTGACTGTGAAGGTGTGTGCATGTTGCTTTGACCTTTATTTGTGACCTGAGCTGAGTAACTGTGAGTACCTGCTAGGTGTGTAGGAAGCAGTGTGGATTGCACACAAAGGGCTGGGGAGTTGCAGAGGGCCTGTGCCTGCCTGGATAGGGCTCCCAGCTTAGGAGTACTGAGTCTGTCTCTTTTTCTGCTCACATGTGTCTATGTGAAGAGTGCCCAAGTGGTCACTCTTCTCCCCTTCCCCCAACTGCATCCCAGGTTGCAGAGTCATAGCTACTCCAGGGCACACTTCTGGCTCATGAATATTTAAGGTTACAGGGATGTGACATGGTGATACCATCATCTAATGGCCCACTCTTCCTGCTGCCTGTGCTACCTTCTAGGTTAATGGGCTACATCTTGTTTTTGCTGATCTACCTTCCTTGCTCCACTAACCTTAGTGTTAATTTCACTAATCCTCACAACCAAGCCTGAGGGTGGGTAACCAGGGTGTTGTAGAGAGATAGGTCCACCTGAGCTGGGATTTGGGAGGTCAGGTTCAAAACCTCCCTCTGCTACCAATGCCCTTGGTGGCTCTGCACCCTGATCCCCTGTGGGGGTCGAGGCAGCCTGAAGATGTCTTTCTGTTTTAATGTTCTGTCAAGAATCCAAGGCAAGCCAGCCTCAGCCAGGAAGTCATAGGACCAGGCTGACAGCAGGGAGGACCTTGCCTCCAGCTTCCAGCCTGGTCAGGTGGCAGAGTGCACTCCTGGGTGTGGAGTGCACGGTACTGGTACATTGTCCACACAGTTGTTCGTACACACAGTTCTGCAGAGGAAAGGCTTGCAGCTGCTCTTAACCCCCAAAGAAGCAACAAGCCCATCTGCATGTTCCTCGGGAAGGTGCTGCTATTTCTTAAGCCTTTCTAGAACCTCTTTTGGAATTATTTCAGAGCTTGTGGCATATACTCTGAACATTCTCATTGTGGCTTCTGACCTCTGGAGTGACTTTGCTTTTTTGAATAATTCAAGGGTTGTTAGGGATTTAGTCCTGTGAAGCAGGGAGGCTGGAGGGAGGGGTAGGTACCATTCCTGAGACTGTAATTCTGCAGGCTTCCAAAACCCGTCTAGAAGATGTCTCCACTAGAGATACTTCCAGAACCTCTTGGAGATCCCAGACGCCCCATTGGTGTAGATACATGCTTTCTGCAGTGAACTGGAAGAGAGAGCTTCAAAAGGCCCATTTGCCTGTGAGAGAGCCTATCAATGCAATTGTCCCAGGCCCTGGTGGCAGCCTTGCAGCTAGTACTCTTGGGAACGGGGCTGGTACTTACTCTCACTCAATTCACTCTCTTCCAAAGTGCTTTACTGTTCCACTAACCACAGCTACCACTAGTTGAGGTGGAAGAGACTTAGGAACAGCCATCCAAGCCCTTGGGCTAGAGACCAGAAGCACTTGACCTAGGGACTGGCGTCATGCCAACCTTTGCTGCAGCAAGCTAGAAGAAGGTCCAGTGTCAGGGCTTGACTCAGATGACCTCTTGAAATACATGGGCACCCAGATGGTCTTCAGCAGAAGACCAACTCATAGATAGCTATTAGCCCAACCTTCTTGCAGGTTGGATTGATTCTTTCAACAAACATTTACACAAGCCAGGCACTATGCTAAGTGCTCCAGGTACTCAAAACTGATCCAGTGTCTGTTTCTGGACCTCATTCAGCTTAAGTGCCAGCTGGTGATAGGTGGCCAATACTACCAGTCTGGAGTGTCACAAAAGTAGAGGAACAAGATGCTGTAACTCCCAGGACAGTCAGAGAGGGTATGTGTGTGTCAGTGTGACCCTGGGCTTTTCATACTCACCTGGGCTCAAATCCTAGTTCCATCACTTAGTGCCTGTGACCTTAAACAAGTTGCTTAGCTTCTCAAACTCTCAATTTCCTCAGTCTTAAAACTGGCTTAACAAGAGGCAATCCTGTTATGTATAGAGAGGATTGGGCTTATGTCATCCCAAATGGGTTACATCCATTACATGCTTGCAAATGTTTTCTCCTTTGATGCTAGCAAAAGCAGGATAGAGGGAAGGGCTATTGATGCCTTCAGAACTCGGGGCAGGGGGTGGGAGGTGCAGATATGCCAGGAGTACATTCCAGCCTCTTTTCAGTCAGGTTCTGCTTCTCCCCAGGTTTGTCAGATCAGCTGTTCTTAACGTCCAGCTGTGTCCTCATCAGCATGGGTTATCATCCTACCCTACTAATTACCCTCCTCCCCTAGGTTAATGATTAAATCTAACGACTTTGACTTGGAGGTGGGATGATGGAAAATTTCCTAGCCCCAGGACAGAATGAGTGTAGGTTACCAGGAGTGGGGAAGCCAAGGCCTCCTGGGTTCTGGTGTGTTGTTGTAGGTGGCTGGGGGAGCAGATGCCAGCTTTCTTCCTGGGGCTCCCAGCAGGAGGGGGTGGCTGCAGGAAGGGTCATTTGAAAGTTATAGCTTGGCAGAGAGCTTTGAGCCCCAGCCCTGCTCTGCATTCCTTTTTCCATCTATCACTGCTGTGGCTGGAGGGACCTGATTCCATGGTTTTCTAGAGCATGTGTGACAGTGTACTACTAGCAGGGGCTTACAACGTTGGGAAATCATCCTCATTTATGGAGTCTAGAGGTTCCAGGTCAAGGTGTCAGAAGGACCTGGCACTAGGGAAGAGCATCTCCTACCTTTTCTGGCTATTTCCAGATGTTTCTTGGCTTGTGACAGCACAATTTCAATTTCTTCATGTGTTCTGCTTCCCTCTTGTGTGTCTCTCCATGTCCTCTCCCATGCCAAATCCAAGGCAGTTTCATCTGGACACTCTTAACCAGTGACAACTTCAACAATCTAGTTCCCTTCTGAGGTTCTAGAGGGACATGCATTCTTAGCCTGTAGCAGCTGGTGAGAAGGTCTGAGAGGACACAGGCTGGCCAGTATCTGCACAGCTATCCTAGATACTCTAGCTGTGCTCAGGATGGCCCAGGAGGCCAGTGACACTGGGTCTCTTTCCTGTCCCTAGAAGTGCTCAGGACCCTGGTGGTTTTGAAGAGGATGCTTCTAGGGGTAAAGAGTGGAAGGATGGAAGCAGGGAGTTCCTCAGCACCCAGGATCCCTTTGCTCCTTGAGGCAGCCCTATTGCAGTGGTCCTGAGACAGACCTATGAGGAGTTCTGCTCCCAGGGTCTCAGATTCATTCTCACCTTGCCAGACAAACTCTGAGAGCCAAGGTTTCTCACAGCTGTTCTTCCAGGCTGCAGTTCCTCTATCCTCTTTATCCTAAGCTTCTGTTAGCACCCAGACACCAGAACATGCCCTTCCCAGGGGCCACATGTTTAACTCTGGGGAAAATGGGTACCAGTGTCTCTTGAGGTCTAGGGTAAGGGGTGAGGAAAGAAATGGGGCTGGGAATGCTGTTCTTTTTTCCTCACAAACACCCCTTTTCTCTTACTGAGATACCCCCTTGATAGTTTTGATCTGGCCCAGGCACCCAGGAATTAAGTTCTTTAAATTCCCTTTAACTCTCCATGAGATAATTTGCTCCTTTGTTTGACATCTCACCTACAGTATTCTGTTGCCTGTTATGACTGATCTTCATTGGCACCTTGGCTGGATTGTGAACATCTCAAGATGTGTCTGTGAGGGGTCTCTGAACTAATCATTGGTTTAATCCATCAATGGATTAAAAATGTGAATAGAGGGCCTGGAGTGATGACTCAGTGGTTAGAGCATGATGGGCACCATCTCTGTGAGTATTAGGCATGTGTGTGGTGCACAGACATACATGCAGGCAAATACCCATACACACAAAATAAAAATAAATAATTCTAAAAGTATATGAATAGATTATTGGAAAGTGATGAAGCTTGGAAGGTGGGGCCTGGTCACGGTAGGTTCCTGTGGCATGCCCTTGGGTGATACATCTTGCTCTGGCCCTTTCTGTTACAGTTTCCCTCTGCTTCCTGTCCACATGCTCCTGCTAATATGTTGTTCTCTCTCACCTCAGGCCCAGAATCAATGAGACCTTTGAAAAAAGTCCCTTAAATTATTTCTAACAGGCATTTTGTTACAGTTACACAAAGTCTGCCTAATACAGTGACGAGTTGAAATTTTAATTTTAATTTTCTTTTACAAAAGCACCTGAGGTTGCTCCCATTATGTCTGGGGAGAGGGCTGTCAGGTTCTAAGTCTTTACCAGCAACTCTCAGATGAGTGAAAAAACAAAACAAAACAAATAAAATAAAACCAGCCCAGAGATGTGGTGGCCAGCAGAGGGCAGCAGATCTTGTTTCAAATCCAGTTTCCTTCTTAGGAATCGTTGGAAATGCATTTTTGAGACAGGGTTTCATTGTGTTGTGTAGCCTTGGCTGACTTCAATCTCGTTCTGTAGACTAGGCTGGCCTTGGACTCACAGAGATCTGTCTGCCTCTGTGTCCAGAGTGCTGGGATTAAAGGCATGCACCGCCACTGTCTGATTTGGAATTATATTTTTTAAGAATAATTAAAAAAATTTTTTGTGACTATAATTACATAATTTCCCCTTCCCTTTACTTCCTCCAGTGCCTCCCATGTATCTTCTTGCTATCATTCAAATTCATGTCCTCTTTTTCTTTAATTGTTATTACAAATATATATACACATACATATATAATGCATAAATACAATCTGCTCAGTCTGTATAATGTTATGTACTGGCTGGTTTTGTGTGGCAACTTGATACAAGTTAGAGTCATTAGAGAGGAAGGAGCCTCATTTAAGGAAATGCCTCGATGAGATCCAGCTGTAAGGCATTTTCTCATTTAGTCATCAATGGGGGAGGGCCCAGCCCATGTGGGTGGTGCCATCCCTGGGCTGCTGGTCCTGGGTTCTACAAGAAAGCGGGCTGAGCAAGCCAGGGGAAGCAAGCCACTAAGCAGCTCTCCTCCATGGCCTCTGCATCAGCTCCTGGCTCCAGGATCCTGCCCTGTTTGAGTTCCTGTCCTGACTTCCTTCAGTGATGAACAGCAATGCTGAAGTGTAAGCCAAATAAACCTTTTTCTCTCCAACTTGCCTTTTGGTCATGGTGTTTCGTCACAGCAAAAGAAATCCTAAAACATGTTACCTGTATGTATATGTTTTTAGAGTTGACCATTGGTCTTGGATAACCAGTTGGTGTACTCTTCTCTGGGGAAGACTATTTCTTCCACTCTCAGAATTCCTTAGTTGCCTGTAGTTCTTTGTCTAGGGTTGGGGCCTTGGGGGCTTACCCCTTCCATGTTAGTTAGCATGCCCATTGGTGTCATCCTTGTTTGGGTCATGTTTAAGGCAGCCATGCTGATGAGACTTCATGGGTGTAGCTTCCCTGACATTTCTAGGAGACACAATCTCACAGCAAACTTCTGTTCTTCAGGCTCTTACAATCTTTCTGTCCCCACTCCCTTCCAAAATGTTCCCTGAACCTTAGGTGTAAGAGATGTGTTGTAGAGGTATCAGTTAGGGCTGGGCTCCACAACTCTGGATTTTGATCAGTTGTGATTTTCTACAATGGTCTTTGTCTGTTGCAGAGAGATGTTTCATTGATGAGGGGTGAGAACTTCACTTATCCAATGGTATAAAGATATATAATTAAAATGTAGTTATGAATTATGCTGGTTTAGTAAAATGATGGCTATAGGTTTTCCTCTGAGATCCATGACTTCCCTAGTCCTGAGTAGTTGGCTAGATTTTCAGTACCAGGCATGATTTCCCTCTTGTTGAGTAGGGGAATTACATTGTTTTATCTGGTCTCAGGAGGCCAGGTGCCCCCAGGGGTTAGGGCTCAACTCTTTTGAAGTCTCAGTGGGTTCCCTGATGTTGCTTCCTAGATTTCTGAAGTCTAACCACACTTCTTCCACTTGAAGTATCTAAAGTGAATCAGTCTACATCAGACATTGACAGCTACTTACTAAGCACCCACATTGTGAGGGGTGCAGAGGTGGAAGCCACCCCCACATCCCTGGAGGGAACCCTGAGAACAGACAATGACAACTGCAGCAGTGACTGCTGTGTCAGGGTCAGAAAGAAATAAGAGGTCTGAGAGCACAGAGGAAGGAGCAGCTGGAGAAACTGTAAGTTTGCAGAGGAAGTCAAACTGGAAGTTTTCCTCCCCCCTTTTTTTAGAATGAGTAGGGTTTTGGGGAAGAAGAATGTGAGAATAAGACAGGGGTTGTGATGGTTTGAAAGAAAATGGCCCCCAAAGGGGAATGGGACTATTAGGTATGGCCTTGTTGGAGTAGGTGTGGTCTTGTTGGAGGAAGTGTTTCACCATGGGGGCTGGCTTTGAGGTCTCTTTCCTCAAGCTTCAGTCAGTGTGACAGTCAGTCGACCTCCTGCTGCCTCTTGGTCAAGATGTAGCCAGCACCACATTTGCCTGCACCGCTGCTGTGCTCCCTATCGTGATGATAACGGACTGAACCTGTGAAACTGAAGCCACCACTTCAATGAAATGTTTTCTTTATAAGAGTTGCCGTGGTCATAGTGTCTCTTCACAGCAATAAAAAAACCAAGATAGGGGTAGATTGAGGAACTCCTGGGAGATGAAAATAAAATGTAGCAAGGGAGGTGGAAGGAGGGAGCAGGGTTGAGGGCTGAGGGGGGACTGGGGTGCAGTGGGGAAGCTGTTGGAAGCTGCCATTTTCCAGTGCCAGGGAAGAGGATGTGAGGTTCTGTGGCTGCAAGAGTTTTGTTGAATTTGGATGTTACTGTGGAGGATTGGAGCTTAAGAATTCCAGAGAAGAAGCCCTGAGATTTGATGTTAGTGGGCAGAGAAGGAGACTCAGCTTCAGGAGGCTGGATTATAAATGAAAGGGGTGAGTTTAGACCTTCTATGGAGTCGGAATGGCTCTAGGACAATCCTGATTCTTCTAGTAACCAAGTTACCTTGAGCTGGTAATTTGCTTTTCTGAGCTCTCTCTTTATCAGTTGAATGGGGATAATAGTTCCTACGTCCTAGGGTTGATGCAGGTATTGAGTGAGATAAGGCCCACAAAATTCTCAACACTGTTCCTATCAAGAGCTTGACAAATAGAGAATTCATTATTCAATTACAATTATCTTCAGATATTTCAAGAATTGTCACATATAAACTTGAACCAACTTTTCTGTGCTCTCTACCAGACTGAGTCAGTGATGAAAGTTAGGAGAGAGGTTCGGCATGGCTGAGAGGGAGACTTGCTCACTGGAACTACCAGAGCCTGGAGGATCTTGCCTGTGCTGAAGAGATCTTTAACTGGAAGTGTCCAAGCAGAAGCTGGGTGGTGGAGGGTAGCCTCTTTTAACTTAATGCTTTGGGATCCTGGGTGGTTCTGAAACTATGGTGGATGGGTGAAAGATCCTGTGAATCCACTGAAGGAAAAGGGCTCCCGAGACTGAGAGAGGAGCCAGCAATGGCCGGAACCAGTGCTTTGCTGCTCTAAGGCCAGGTCATGTGAAGCCCTAGGGGTCCTGTCTCTCCAGGTCAGGGGAGGGTCCTGCTGTAGTGCAGGTCTATGGGGGCCATTCTGTCCTTCCTCCTGCCCCACATGCTGGAACTCCATATTCTACAACAAAAGTTTGGAGTAGGAGAAGGACTGTATGTATGCTTTATAACATCCTGAATCCACCCCATACACATACACACATTGAAAACCCCTCCTGAAACATAACTTGAGGCTTCCTCACTGTGGCTGGTCTTCAGAGTCTACAGCAGATTCTCTGGGCAAGTGGCTTTCTTTTTTCCTCATCTTTCCTCCAACCCTTCAGAGGCCAGGAGTGGAGAACAGGGGCCGTCTTAGTCCTTCCCAGTGTCCTTTTCTTCACAGCCACTCTGAGAGCCCCTTACCTGCCATCCTTTTTTAAAAAATTAATTTTTAAATTTATTTTACATACTGACCACAGTTTCCCCTCCTTTCTCTTCCTCCCATTCCCTCCCCCATCTATCCCCCTCTCCATCCACTCCTCCTCTGTTGTCTCCATTAAGAAAGGGGCAGGCCTCTCATGGGTGTGAGCAAGGTATGGCACATCAAGTTGATCTGCCATCTTTTTTTTATGCCCACTTTCACCAAAGGAGAGGACCTTGTCCCTTCCTTAGCAGGGAGCTTTTGAACATTTAAAGTCTCTTTCTGTTCCTTGCTTGTTGGGAAAGGAACAGCTCATTCATCATCCATCCATTCACTTATTCATTTCACTCATGAATTCAATTTAAATTAATCCATTCAACTCTAGCTGTGCCATATAATCACTATTCAGGGTACAGGAGGGAAGTAGTGAGTAGGAACAATCAATTAGTTCCCAAGTTCCCTGGGAACTGAGATGGATGTGTTCCAATGGAACAGATATTTTCATGTGGAAAAAATTGTATACAAACTAGTAAACAAATATACAAATAAGACGATTTCAAAGCATAGTAAATTCAGTGATGGCAGATAAGCATGCGATGACCAAAGCATCTGGTGAGTTGGTGAAGAATAAGATAGCCAGGAAGGCTTTCTCCAAAATCATAGCATGCAAACAGCAGTAAGAATGTTATGGAAGGCAGCTATGCTCACCACTATACCATCAACACTGCTTATGGGGCTGGAGAGAAGGCTTAGTGATTAAGAGCACTGGCTACTCTTCCAGGTTCAACTCCCAGCACCCACATGATAGTTCACAACCATCTGTAACTCCAGTCCCTGGGATACAATGCCTTCTTCTGGCCTCCAGGAGTACTGCATGCACATGGTGCACAGACATACATGCAGGGAACACCCATACATGAAGAATAAAAATAAAAATAAAAATAAGAATGAAATGGACAAGAGACTTGAGCTGGAAGATGCTGATGTGTCCAAGGACCACAAAGGATGCTGGCATGGGTAGAATATATTTTTGAGGAGAGTGGAAACAGAGGAGCTAGGAACCAGACCATGCCTGGTAAAGAGTTTACATTTTATCTGAACTGCAAGGGGGCATCGCCTAAGGGTTTTAATCAGCAAGCTGTCTGATATGATATTATATGTACTTTGAAAATATTGCTGTTAAATACTGAGTGGAGGATGGATTAGAAGAGGAAAAGTAGAAGTAGAGGCATCAGGCTAGATGAGCAACGCTGGAATGGAACTGAGGGAAATCATGGTTACTTCCTTAGCATGTAGTTTGGGGATGGAGTGGTGATATTTAGTGAAATAGGAAGATGAAATGCACAAGGATATTAAGTTCAGATGTAGTAATGAGGTCATGATACTATGGTATAAGAAGACTAGAAGTTAAACAGGGGTAAGATAGCAGCACCATACAGCTCAGGACTTTCAATCTCATTGAAAATTTCATACTATGTATTTTGATTATTCACCCCAACTTCTCCCCTTAACTTCTCTCATATCCACCTGCCTCCCTAAGCTACTTTGTGTTCTTATTAAAAATGTAATAACCCATCAAGTCCAATTTTTCTTCATCAACTCCAATTTATGTTGTCCATACACTGATGAATTTTTCTTTTCCAATATGTGCCCCAAGATGGCTGTTCCAGCTTTTTCTCAACTCAGGTGGGTGGAGGGTTTAGAAAGGACAGGAAGACAGATTCCTTTTCTGTCAAGGGAACAAATTAGAATCTGCCTGTATTAAGTTCCTTTTCTTATTGCTGTGACCAAATAAACACCTGAAGAAGAACAACTTAAGGGACCTTGGAGATTGCTCAGTCAGTAGTAAAGTGCTTGTTGAGCAAACATGACGACCTGAATTTGATCCCCAGCACCCATGTAAAAAGCCAGGTGTGGTGGTGCACACTTGTAATTTCAGTGCTGGGGAGGATGAAGCAGGAGGATCCCTGTGCTCACTGGCCAGCCAACCTAGCAAAATATGTAAGTCCCAGGTCCCAGTGAAACATCCTGCCTCAAAAAAAAAAAAAAAAAAAAAA